>OY294050.1:22661252-22752945 GCA_958510825.1 Brachypterus glaber
CGACGTGCCACGCGGTCGAACACTCGCGTTTAAATATGTACTAGGTTTTGTGACTGCAAATAGTAAACACACATGCATCATTTACCATGTTTTGTATACCATGGCAGGCATATTCAACTACTTTTTCCTGACCAGTAATAATGACATATAGCTTTCCTTGTTTATGTTACTTCTATTGATAAGCATAAAAATACTGTATCTATATAATGACTTAAAGTGAAACTCATACTATATTTTTAAACACTATTCATTTTATTGTGATTCTAGAAATTAAATTATGTTTTATTTAGAAATATTTTTTTTTTAAATAAAAACTAATTGTATATTATGTTATGTATATTATATATTTCTTAATAAAAATTTAATCAAATTTGTTTATTGTTATCATTTTTGACCCAATAACTGGTGACTGGGTATTTGATAAAATTTGATTAAAATATTTTTATAATAGGTAATACACTTCAGAAAAACAAATAAATTACTTCGTAAAAATAATTAGATTATAAATTTTAAAAAGTAAATAAAAATCAAAAAGGGCTTAAATATTATATTTTATTGTTTACTGGAGGAAGATGTACCATTATGTATTATACTGGGAGCTGTAGCTGTAGTTTTTGGAATGTAAACTGTTGTACTATGTGGCACATGAAAGAAGTACAACATAAATCCTGCAGCCAGCAATAAATGACAAACGGTAATACCAACTATCAAAAACAATTTATGTCTTGACAATCTTAAAGCTGGCATCAATGTAAACAACAAAACTGATCCAGATATTGTAGCTCCAATTAAAACCAATAGCCACTGAAGCCAGTTTATTTGTATTGACCATAAGAATGCTATGGGGATGTAAATAAATAATGAATACCCATAAATACAGATCAGTTCTAGAGCTCCAGGGGTTACATTAGTCTCTAAGCCTTCTAAATCATTCACATCTGAACTCCATTTCAGCAATGCCCATAGTGTAAAGGGAACTAGAGTTACATAAAATGTTATAGCTGTAGCAGCATAAGAAACCAAATGAAAATCATATTTCCAGTGGTAATTTGTACTGGCATGTTGCAGATAACTTGCAATGTTGCCACTTATAGCAATTGTGAAAATCAGTGTTACAGATATCCAAAAAGGTCCATAAAGATCGGGTTTGTGTCTGAGGTGGTGTTTTAAGGAGTTGTCTCTTTTTGGTGTGACTGATGCTATAATTCTTTCAGTTACATCTTGAGTGTCTACATCAAAGAATTTTTGATAGTATTCTATAGTCCAAAATGATCTTTCTTTTGTGCTTGTATCTGAAAAAGAAAAACTTGTTTAATTTTTATAAAATCAGTTCAAAACTTCTTAACTTTGTAAACAAACTTTGACAATTTATAAAAACAATTGCAAACAAAAAAAATTGTTGCTGTGTAACAAACAAGATGACTTTACATGGTAACAAACTCATTGCTGAATTATAGATTTACCCTTGTATAGCGATTTTATGATCAAGAAATATAATTGTTTTCATATAAGGTGGGTGAGCCAATTATTGCCATGTTCCTAATATTGCCACCCCCTCTTAAACTTGTTAGTTCGTCCTCTGTGGCAAAGATAGCACTGCCAGTATATCTCTTATATCAAAAATATGCCTGTAAATATGATGTATCTCTATCCAGTTGGTAAAGGCATACACAAAAACCCAGTTCCACTATAAAAACTTGTAAAATTGTGCTGACTGTCTCAAGCTAGATAGCATCGATTATTGCAGGTCAAAACTGTAACAAGGTAGGCACAAACATGCACTTTCTTGTCCCATATTGCGTTTTACTTAATAAAGAAGGACAAAGGAAATTTTTTGAGACTGTTGTCTAAGTAGCAGTGTTCCTAATATTGCCATGCGAAGTAGTTTACAAGAAAAAAATTACAAAAACAAAAAACAACAAGAAAAGAAAATAACTAAGAATTCAGAGAGTTCTAAATCTTGGTTCTGCTTTTTATTTTAGAGAATCGCCAGGCTGATATGAGATTGTAATCGATAGTACGTGGGGCTTACTAAAACCGACAAATTGTTATTTAAGTGCCCAAATTGTACCTAAAAACAGCTGAAATTGTTATTGCGCCACAATATTTTCTTGTTAGTTTGTTAATTTTTTGTAAGTTTGTTCTTTATTATTATTTCCAGTACCCTGGCAATATTTGGGACATGGGTTTCTAATATTTTCAGTATGCAATCTTTTTTAACCCTTGTGTTCCTGTTGGGACGTATATGTCCCAGCAAATGTTTAAATATAACTTTTGCTCCTGTAGGGACATATATGTCCCAGCAGATGTTTAAAAATCCTATAGCCAAAAAGAACATTTAAAATGCACAAAACCGAGGATATTTTAGTATTTTATAGTTAAGTTTCAAATAATTGCAAATAAATTTGAACGCAGTAAAAAATAAAATGTCTTAACATGGCAATAATTGGCTCACCCACCTTAGAGTTTTTAGTAAACAAAGACAAATTTTTACTTTTAATATTAAACAAATTCTTTTAATGTAAAACTGCCCAGTCTTTGTCAAACTAGGTACCTGAGCCCACCCCCAAAATCAAACTATAAAAGTAAAATTACGCATATATTTTTTACATATACATATATGTAGGGGGATCAAGCTCCCCAAAATTTGGACCTGGTTATGCCTCTGTACCTAGCTGATTTTTAACTTTTGACTCGCTTGGTTTGGACTTTTGGATTTTTTCACATACTGGCTCAAAAAAAGTACAAGAAATAGGTATACCTGTATCAAAAAAATACAAATTTTAGGCACTTACCATTTGGTTCTGGATTGGTATTTAAATTTTCTGGCCTCGAAGGTGCCTTATTTTGGAGGTTATCATTAGAAACTGGAATATTTATGCCGATTGTTGTATTATCACCTTGATGCACGGATGGAAAATCTTGAAAATTTAACAATTCATCTGTCGGCACCTCTTGCAAGTGCGACATATTTTAGTTTATTTAATTTTTATTATTTTTTAACACGTATTGACGTTTTGTCATAGCTTTTGTTTATTTTGACATTTCGTACTACGGAGTTCGTAGTTAATTAACGTCATTGATAGATGGCGCTTGTTAATTTAGGTGTGAGATGTTAAGGCAGGTTTATACTACAGACCTTATCTATTTTTTCTTTGCTACAGAGAGGCGCAAGCCGGGTTAGGGCCACTGCACCAACTTTTGATCTGAGATTATCTCGACTAAACCGAGTTTAAGTTAAAACTGCTACGTTCTGATTGGTTGACCGTCAGTTTAATCCAAGTTTAAAGTTCAACCATCATTAGTGCAAGTGGCCTAGGGATATAAATAATAAAAAACGTTTTTGTTTTAAAACATTTTTTTTGTTTTAAGTTGCACCAACTTTTGGTCTGGGATTATCTCAGCTAAACCGAGTTTAAGTTAAAAACGCTGCGTTCTGATTGGTCGGCCGTCAATTTAATCCTAGCTTAAAGTTAAACCATCATTGGTGCAAGTGGCCCTTAAAATAACGACCTCTGTTTTTTTTTATCGAGTTTTTTATTTTAATACATATACAAATACGATCGTACAAATTTGTATTATTAATATTATAATATTAATATTAGTTATAATTATTAATAAAATTAAAATAAATATACGAAGTGTACTAATTTGACAACTAAAAGCAAGTTTATTAATTAAAAACCTTTTTTATTGAAAATTGGGTACGAAAATAAAAAAAAACGAATTAAAAAAAAACGTTTTAAAACAATGTTTTAAAACAACACGGTGTTCTAGAAGAACTTTTAAATGACATAACAACTTCCATTTTTTTTTCTTTTTGGAATTTGTTATATGAGCTCTAATTAAAAAAATAAGACGAAAATTTTAAAAATTGTTAGAGCCGTTTTTGAAAAAATGTGTTCTTTAGAAAATATCTTATACGCTAATTTAGGGCCACTTGCACCAAATCTTAAACTGGGATTATGTCAACTAAACTGAGTTTAAGTTAAAAATACTGCATTCTGATTGGTTGACCGTCCATTTAATCCAAGTTTAAAATTAAACCATCTTTGGTGCAAGTGGCCCTTACGCTAACATACTCGGTTTGCTCTCGATGTCTCAAATTTTGACCAAACTTGGCATAGTGGTACCGCTGCTATGACACCCCCACCAATTTTTTTTCAAAGCGGTCCACCCGTCCACTATACTGTGTGTCCCACCAAGTTCTTGATATAGGTTATCTCCGTTATTTGAAAAGGTATTAAAATTTTCAAAAAATAGCATTAAATCAAAGCCAAAGAAGATTTTACTGACATTCAAAACCGCCTCTTGCTTACCCACTCCCTTGAAACCACCCCCAACGTCTGTTTTTCAAATAGCACCCTTCAATTCTTATTAAACACTATGAAAATGCACTTCATTCTGAATTCAAACATTTATTATAAGTGGTATCTTAGATTTTAAGGGGCTCTAAATAACAATTATTATTTATTAATAGAAGGGTGGTATTCACAACAAAGTTGCGGGTGGTTCCAGGAGAGTGGGTTATTATGAGTTGGTTTTGGATATATTAATCAATTTTCTTTTGGGTACAATTTAAGTTTTTGGAATTTTTTCTGGTTAAATTTAGAACGAATTGTGCTTTCATATTCTTTAGTAAAATAGGGGAGTGCGATTAAAAAAACTAGAAAATCAGAGGTTGGTGGTGGTTACAAGGGAGTGAGTAAGCAATGGAGGGGGGGGGTTGAATAAGTCAATAAAATCTTCTTTGGCTCCCATTTAATGCTATTTTTTACAAAAAATTTATCTTTTCAAATAACGGAGATATAACTTGTCAATAACCTGGTGGGACACCCGGTATCGTGAACGAATGGACCGTTGTGAAAAAAAATTGGTGGGAGTACATATGGTACCACTATGATAAGTTTGATCAAAATCTGAGACATCGAGGTCAAACCAAGTATGTTAGCGTGATATATCAAAGATTCTTTTCTAAGGAACACTTTTTTTTAAAAAAACGGCTCTAACGATTTTTAAAATTTTGGTCTTGTTTTTTTAATTAGAGCTCATATAAAAAATTCCAAAAAGCAAAAAATGGAAGTTGTCATGTCATTTAAAAGTTCTTCTATAACACCGTGCCAAGTATGGTTCAGTCAAATATTTTTATTGAAAAAGTAATTATTTATTACAAGAACAGGCAGATCTTCTTTTTCTAGGTTTCAATCCGTTGCTATAGTTCTTCAAATTACTTAATGTTTCCTTTAGATTTTTTTCCTTGTTTTCAGATTTCAAATTTCTTTTTTCCAGTTTTGGTGTAGGTTCGTCTGGATAATTTAAGGGATTATCCTCATTTAATAGTTGGTAGCCCATTTTACCATAGCATTCTTGGTATTCAGTGAGAGGCGTATAATTTCTTGAATTTCGAAGAAAGCCAAATACTATAAGAAAGAAATTTTGTGTCATTACATTATGGGCCAGAATTTTTTTCGCGGCCAAAATTCTGTACCTATCTTCGTAAAAATTGGTATGTGGGGGTTTTCGAAGTCGCTTAAACCGAATCGAGTATTAAAAATGAAAAATTCAAAATGTCGGATCCAATATGGTGGAAGAAAACTGTGAATTTTGATTAAAACTAAAATCTGTTTTTTTTTTTTGGTGTCGCATTATTTTAATTTAACATTAAAATTAAAAAATTCAAAATGGCGGACCCAATATGACTAAAAATGTTCGTAGATTTTAACGGAATTTGATAACAATTGGTTTCCAGGGGTTTTTGGGGTCGCTTAAATTGAATCCAACATTAAAATTTAAAAATGGTGGATCCAATATGGCGAAAAATTTTCATGAATTTTAACGGATTTTGATAAAAATTGGTTTAAATATACCCCCTTCGATTTTTTTCAAAATTGGCTTAATTTAAGTTCATAGTATTCCTATTGTATCGAATAGTCTAGAGTGGGTCTCCTTTCGTTTTTCTCTTAAAGGCGTAAGAATAGGGGAAAACCTAATTTACTGACCAGTTTTAAATGCCCTGATATACGTTTCCGCTACTCCGGCCGAATTCGTATTACATATCTAAAAAATTCTTATAATTATATATTTTTATAAAAATTTCAGCCTCCCGACCCTAACTCTCAGACTAGCTCTCGTAGTATTCCAAACGGAAAACTATTACATATCTAATATGCATTTTGAAAAAATATTTTTCCTAACCCTTAAATCATTGGTAGCTTAATGACCAGTGTATTTTATACTAAAATACTTTGACCGACCATCCTATAAATCCTTTGGGTTGTATTATTATATATTTAATATGTAAATACTACATAGTATCCGTCTTCCATAAAAATCGCCCCGTACCCCAAAATTAGGGGTAGTTTATTTGACGCGCCCTCCTATAACTCTGATTAAAGTACTATTATTAATTTTTTAAGTGAAAAATGCACAAATAAACTACCCCTAATTTAGGTGTTAGGGAGATGAAGTTTTTACGGAAGATAGATAACAATTGGTTTATGTAATAATACTCTAGAATATTAGGACGGCTGCAGCCGGCTGGTCGGATCATTTTAGTAAAAAATTACAAGAGTAAACTACTCCTAATTCTGGAGTTAGGGAGACAATTTTTTTTATGAAAGATGTGTAATGATATTTTCATAAAAAATATTTTTTGATAAAAGATAGATAATGGTTTATGCATGTTAGATATGTAATGATTCTCCGTTTGGAATACTAGGACAGCTAGTCTGAGCATTTTAGTGAAAAATTACACGAGTAGTTTATTCGTGTAATTTTAGGGGTAGTTCCCCTAATTTAGGGGCGGGGAGGCTAAAATTTTTATAAAAAATATATAACCGTAAGAACTTCTTAGAGATGCATTTAAAACTGGTCAGTAAATTAGATTTCTCCCATTCTTGCGGCTTTAAGAGAAAAACGAAAAGCCCACTTAGACTATTGATCGATGAAATAGGAATACTATGAACTTAAATTAAGCAAATTTTGAAAAAAATTGAAGGAGTATATTTTGAGAAAAAACGAATTTTATATTTTCCTAAAAATGTTAGGTTATGTTTTTTGGCTATGCCAAAAATCAAAGTATGTCATGAGATAGAGCGTAGATACTTTAAAGCATCATTATTTCTATAGTATATTCAACTTCAAAATCCAGTGAGCGTAAACAAACCCACGTGACAACAACGGATTTAGTGACAGGGTAGGGCTCAAAACAAAATATTTCTGTATAACGGTCCATTGCAATGCATTGCACGCTTCTTCGCAAGTACTCACGTACTGACCTGTTCAATTTTCTACATCCCTACTTTCGCAACATTCGAGTGTTCTACTGCATATTGAAGTTGAATATACTATAGATATGAACTGTTAAATGTATGTCCGTAAACGGCACTCGGTCAAATTGAACACCCTCTATATGTTAAAGGGATAGATGGATTTGAAAAATATGATGCCATGGTATAGTGTACCTATACCTATTTGTGCTACAACTATTCCAAGTTTGGTCCAAATCCGTAAGATGAGTGCAGAATCTTGACACGCTAGTTGCGAAATTCCTCTTAAGCCTTTAGGCCTATGATCCGTTATTATAATCAGTAATCGGAATAAACTCAGTTATAACTCATCAACGTTGAAAATAAACACAGAAACATAGGCTTACGGAATAATTTTACCGAATTATGAGGGAAATTTTTATAAAGGTCACTAAATCGAAACATTTGACGACTATTTGTTACACACAACAATATTGACTATACATATTAACTATAAATATGTATATATTTATTTATTTAATTTTATAGTGATACAGGGACCTTTATATAAAGGTAGTTTATACCTAACACTGTTTCTTATTACAAAAATTTTAAATGATATAATTATAAATCCATTATATACAGCCTGTTCCAGAACTCGCGTACCGAAATTTGAGGGTATATTAAAAACCCTCTGAAAAATATGAAAAAAATTAAAAAAAAATCCATCTTCAATACTAATTAAAAAGGAAGCTATTTAATCTGACCAATCCTGTTGCTGATGTTAAATTACCTAAAAATTAGTTTTTCCCTACTTATTAGTAACTATGGTTGCATTTTAATGGTTGACTCGTGCATTGTTTAAGACTACCAACTTTAGAATCTTTTTAGGTTATTATATTTTGACAAAACCGACAGAGGCTATCAAATATTCTCCATCCGGCGGTGGTTTTATGATACCCGTCTTAGACGGCAGCAACAAACTGCCGCTGCAACTCCATTCAGCGCGCTGAATGTAGTGTTTTTTTTATTAGAAACTCAGATCTTTTAATTGATTTACTGGCTATAAATTCTTAATACAAATTAATAAAATAAAAATACAATAACTGAATTTTATTTATTTATTTTAAAGTAATGAACATAGGAAAAATTTTTATCGGTGTTTCGAAAAGAGAACATTCTAGCTAGAATGTAATTTTAAGATTGGTGCAGAGGGCAAGGAATTTTGGAAGTTTAAACGCAAACAGAAAAGTGGTTGGAGACACTTCGCGAAATGCAAAAACTGTTGATAATAAAGAAGCTGCCATTTAGACTTTTGAAGAATAATCTGGAACAAGCATTAGTATCGTGGCAAGAAATCTTGATATGTCTGTCCTGTGTTTAGTGAACTCTAAAAGATGAAGAAACGCATTATTTTTAGCAAACTCGCGTTCAATGTATGAAGCATGCTAAAGAATATGTTCAAAATGACCTCCACCAACTTGAACACATAAAGCAGCTCTTTTTAACAGACTTCTCCTGGCATTAATAATCATATTTGGAGTTACTGACTCATGCGCTTCATGTATTCGGTCTCCTAGTTCTTCTACAGTGTCTGGCATATTTCTATACACTAAATTTTTTACATGGCCCCATAAAAAGAAGCCCATTGGAGTGAGATCAGGGGATCTAGGAGGCCACCTTCTGGGACCCCATGGCCTATCCAACTGTTTGGAAAACTGATGTCGAGTTGGCTTCTTGCCGTTTCTGAGAAATGCACTGGACAGCCATCATGTTGAAACCAGATGTTATCCACATTTGCCAACCTTTGAAGTGGGATGTCATCAATAAGATTTTCCACTTCATCCCTTAAGAAGTTAGTGTAAGTTTCGCCATTCAATCTGCCAGGAAACACATGGGGTCCAACCTAAAAACAAATATTTTAAGCATTTTATGGTGGTTTATTTCTCAAAATAACTTACTATAGCATCTCCCAATATTCCGGCCCAAATATTCAAGGAAAACCTTCGTTGGGGATTTTCCTGTCCCCAAACATGAGAATTCCTTGAATTAAAAAAAACATCTCTTTGAAACCCAGACTCATCCGTAAAAAGAATGCTTTTTACAAAGTTTTCATTTTCTTGATGTTTCTGCAACAGCCATGTGCAAAATTCGACTCGTAAAGGATAGTCCTCCGGTGTCAAGCATTGTACTCGAGTGTAATGAAAGGGATGCATTTTTTCATCTTTTAGAATTCGTTGAACAGAGGTCTTAGACATATCAAGATTTCTAGCCACGATACTAAGGCTTGTTTCAGGTTCTTCTTCAAAAGCCTGAATGACAGCTTCTTCATTATCAACAGTTCTTGCAGTTCGCGGAGCGCCTCCAATTTCTTTTTTGTTTGGAGTTAAATTTCCAGAATTTCTTGCCCTTTGCACCAATCTTAAAATAACATTTCTGCTAGGATGTTCTCTATTGGGAAAACGAATAGAATATTCTACAGATGTAGCTGAAGCAATCCGGCCACACTCGCCATATAAAATTAGCATTTCGCAATACTCTTCTGAAGTAAACATCATGAAAGTTTTGATATTTTTTTATGACATTAATAAATATTTATGTCACATTAATCACCATGTCAACCTACAGAATATGTACCTGCAATAATTAAATTTGCTTCCATAGCTACAAATTCAACCTTTAATGGTAATTTATAATCAGCAAGGATTTTTTTTGAAACTTTTTTCATATTTTCCAGAGGGTTTCTAATATACCCTCAAATTTCGGTACGCGAGTTCTGGAACAGGCTGTATATATCGGTGTTTTTCGAA
The DNA here is from genome assembly GCA_958510825.1 of Brachypterus glaber. NCBI lineage: Eukaryota > Metazoa > Arthropoda > Insecta > Coleoptera > Kateretidae > Brachypterus > Brachypterus glaber. The sequence continues at coordinate 22,671,310 of OY294050.1, forward strand.
GAAAATAAAAATGTAAATATTTAAAACCTCGCGTCAACGCTAGAATCGACGCGGCGCCTATGCGAGCGCTGGAAATTGGCCGATAACTGATTATAATAAAAGTTTTTTCATATAAATAATTATTTATATGGACAACCTTTTATTATTTGTTAAATTTAATAAAAAAATAGGATAAAAATTACATTTTCTTGTGTGGGGCAAAGGCGGTAAAATTTTCGACGTTTTTGGAAAAGTATAAAGTTGGTTACAATAATTTAAAAGCTCGTTGTCTTTTTGTACAGTTTTTAAAGCTTGATCTGACTTTTCTTCATACTCATTTTGCTCTAAAAAAATAAATAAAAGGTAAATATTAAATTTTAATTATTATCTATTAATATATTATAAAGTTCATATCTTCAGTATTGAATATTAATTAATAATTGCAATATTAATAATATTGCAATTAATTAATTAATATTCACTATTGAAGATATGTATAGTATATTCAACTTCAAAATGAAGTGCGCGTAAACAAAAGCACGTGACAACAACGGATTTAGTGACAGGATAGGACTCAAAACAAAATATTTCTATATAACGGTCCATTGCAATGCATTGCAGGCTTCTTCGCAAGTACTCACGTACTGACCTGTTTAATTTTCCACATCCCCACTCTCGCAATATTCGAGTGTTCTAACCAATGAAACCACGCGCCAGCTGCTGCGTGCGCGATTGTTATATTTACTTCTACTGCATATTGAAGCTGAATATAGTATAGATCTATGGAAATGAAGGTGTATATATAACTATTTAATGCGTTACCTGCTACTGTAATTTTAGAGCAGTATTCCACTTGGTAGACGGATCTCAATAAATCTTTTCTCAAATTATCGATTTTTTCTTGAATTTGATGTAAAGTTAAGTTACCCTCAAAAATTAAACGAAAAATAATGTTAAAAAAATACAAAATAATATAGAAAGTGCCCACTTTTTCTGTTTCCAGGTCAAGTTTTTCGGTTGTTATCCAAAATCCATCTGCAGGCGGAACGGATAAAGCTTCAAGAAGTTCGTCATGTGGAGGGATTCTGTAAAAAATATTTTTTAACAAAAACGCAATTTTGAAATTAAAATATTTGTTTACACGAACTAAATAATTATTTGACTCAAATATAATTTGTTACTCATAACCAAATAATTTAATTGGCCATATAGAAATAAATCCTTTTTATCAGTGTATAGGGCCACAAAGTAATTACTAAAATTTTCTTTTCAAAACTTTGAATCTTAGATCAAAAATATTTAGTTTGTGCATTTTCTCTATTCTTGCTATAACTTAATGTCGGGTATTGCCTATTGGCCAAATTTTCCCGCTGCTTCCCTACTAGTGTTGCCGCCTAAAGCGATAGTTATCGCCAATAAATACCTCTCGTATCGCAACTACGATGCGATAGTTCAAAAATTATTGTCTCGCACAAACGATAACGAGAGGCCTCTCGTTATCGCCTACCTCTCGCTTACCTCTCGCGATAACGATACTTATCGTTCCAGGGTAAAAAGTTGAATATTTCAGCCATCTAGTTAAAGGAATTTGACACAAACAATTTAATAATGCAAATATATTCTTTAATAGGCATTATGCATCATACATTAGCACATAATAGGCTAAAAAGGCTTTTATCTTTTAAAATCGTATCCAAGGCAGGAACCTCTTCAACATTGTCCTATTTTTATAGCAGATACAAAAACATGAACTCCTGGCAAATGCACTAAGTACCTAACTAGGACTATAGTAAGTACGGTAGTATTTGACTAATACGAGGGGTATTTTAAAAGAAGGCAAAAATCTCAGATATGGTGTTTATAGGATTTGGGTGTTAAACATCAATTTTAACAGTGTTTATATATTTTGCTTTCCTATGTTTACTTTTTCATAAAGAAAAAGGAAAAAAATAATATAAAATTACATCTGCATCCCAAATTTTAAATCTCTAGCTCAAAGCTTTCTTAAGTCTTAAGACAGACCAACAAACATATTTTTTTGATTATTTTGATTTTTCTCGACCTTTCAGGAAAACATAAGATGATTTAGGCAAAAAAAATGTTTAATTTGTTTTCTATGACAATACTTTCTTTATGAGAAAGTAAACATGGGAAAGCAAAATATATAAACAATGTTAAAATTGATGTTTAGCACTCAAATCCTACAAACACCAGATCTGGAATTTTTGCCTTATCTTAAATTACCCCTCGTATTAGTCAAATACTAGCTTACTTACTATAGTCCTAGTTAGGTACTTAGTGCATCTGCCAGGAGTTCATATTTTTGTATCTGCTATAAAAATAGGACAATATTAAAGCGGTTCCTGCCTGCGAAATGATTTTAAAAGATAAAAGCCTTGTATAATGTGCTAATGTATAATGCATAATACCTATTAAAGAATATATTTGCATTTTAAAAATTATAAATTCAAAAATTAAATAATGACGTTTGTGTCAAATATCTTTATCTGATTTTAGGTGGCTTCAACATTCGACTGTCTCGTTACGGGCGAGAGGCCTCTCGTTATCGTTACAACGATACGATATTTTGTCACCTCTCGCTATCGTTCTGTCCAACGATAACGAGACGATAGCGAGACGATAGGCCTTAGGCGGCAACACTATTCCCTACTACGCAAATTTATACAGGGTGATCCATAACTGGCATGCCAAAATTTAAGAGGTGATTCTAGATCCAAAAATATAAAAAAAGTTCCTATAAAGGTTGGTCCGGAAATGAGCCCCAAGGGATCTAGGGCCCTTTAAAATTGTAATAAAAACAAGGTTTTTAATTAATAACTCGGGTACCGTTTAAGCTAGAGCGGCGAGCTTTTGCACGTATACTAGTTTTTTTAATTTATCCAGAGGCGTGCCCAGACGGACAAAATATATGAGGCTTAAAACATTTTTGCCCCAAACTTTTCTATGTGTATGTTTTTTGGATTTGTTGTAAAAAATATAGATTTCTAGAGTAAAAATACATATAAAATATCATATAGTGTAACACTGTAGGAGCAACCGTTATCAAAAAAAAAATGCAATTAAGAGGAAGTAACATTTTGTGCCACCAAAAACGTTACTTTTTAAAAGGCTATTACTCCTTTAATATTAAATTTAGGTGTTTTGGTGTATAATACTTTTTTGCTCAGTTTTAAATGAAGAATCACCCTGCAGCATTAAAATTTTATTGGTGCTTTTTTTTTGTTCCCCATTCAATACGTCATTTTTGAAGGGCCGTAGCTCCCTTAGGGCTCATTTCCGGACAAACCTTTATAAAAACTTTTTTTCATATTTTTGGATGTAGAATCACCTCTTAAATTTCGGTACGCGAGTTCTGGAACAGGCTGTATTAAAATTAAAATGTATACTTAAAAATGTATTTGTAAGATTAATTACATATTGCATAAAGCTGCCTATATGCATAAAGAATCAATAATGTTAATTCTTAAATGATGTTTTGCTTCACAAAATTAATGCTAATGCTAAAATTAAAAATAAAGATTATGGACCAATACGAAAATAGATTGGATATTAATGTTAACATAAAGCGTCATAGTGTTAATATACTCGCGATATATCACTGAGATGTTCTATTTTTAATTCAATTTCTTTAATTATATTTTTTTTAGACTAAACATATTTTAAACAATAACGGGAAATCCCTCAACCAAATATTTAAAAAAATCTATAAAGTATACCTACTTAGTTATATTATTTAGTTAGGTTTGAAAATAATGTAAAACAACTATACTGCCCTCCTTAGTTAAAACGTCTTAACTAACATTGCTATTTTCTCTAAATTTTTCGAATAAATGGCCAAATTCCCTGACTTGCAGATTTCAATTTTAATTTCCCTGACTTTTCCCTGACTCCTGTTTTACTTGACTGGTGGGAATCCTGGAGAATATGACATCGAACATTCGGTATATCGTCCATGATACTGCAATACCGCTTAACGTCCAACTGCAAAACCGCGTAACGTCTAACTGCAAAACCACGTAAGGTTTGAAAACAAAATTTTACAGGAGAAGAGAAAAACTAGTTAATTTTGGTTTTACTGGATAAATAAAGATTTTTTATGATTAGTATATTTAAAACAGCTTAATACAATATTTAGCAAACTAATTTTGATATGGCTACCCTATTTTAATCAAAAATTAAATAAAAACCATCTAATTACGTAGTTTTTAATTTTTTTTTAATTTTAGATTTTTAATGAAAATAATATTATTATTAAGCTGATTTGTTATGATAATAGTTAAATTAAATATTAAACCAATCTTTTGATTACAATTATTATTTCAATAACTTAATAATTTAAATCATAAAAATTATGGCAAACTGGCTCTATCTATCGAATAAATTTAATCGTAATAATATGGAATTAACTTCTAATTTTTATTTTAAGGATTCTTTCATCCTACTGTTGGGTTTATACACATAAATTTAATTAAAAAAAATTAAAAGATTTACTTGTATCAAAGTATTGTCAACTTGTAGATTAGCAGCTGCGCAGTTTTCAAATAAAAATGGTAATTAACTTTATGAATTTAAGCCCTTTAAAATGATTATTTCTTGTAAAAAATATCTCAATATACGCCATTTAATGTGTAGATTATACTTATACAAAATCTCAGTTTTGCTACTTTCAGTAGATACGCGGTTTTGCAGTTAGACGTTACGCGGTTTTGCAGTTGGACGTTAAGCGGTATTTCAGTATCACGGACGATATACAGAAAATGGCAAAAATGTTAGTTAGGACTTTTTAACTAAGTAGGACAGTATAGCCCGAAAGAATTTAAATATAATTGCCAAATAAACTTAAAAAAAAAATTATCTAACGTTAAATAATGAATTATTATTAAATGTATAATTAGGATTTGTTTGGTCTGTGGATCGATCCTGGTCTCATGGATCCCGATAGGATTTTACGAGAGTAGCGTCGTCGAGAGTCGAGACTCCTGACAAAGAATCGAGACTTTTCGACTCCTGATTACATTTTTGCACTGCCCACACCTTATGGAAGAATCATTATTAGAGGAAGGGTAGCAAATGTGGGCTAGGTCTTGTAATATGGGCTAGGTGGTTTTCTCAGCTATCCGATGCAGTTCTCTGCATCCGGCTGTCGCAAATCGTAAATGGCGAGGTTATACTTCCACAGTAAAGATTCATTAATTCATTCATACATTCATCTACGTTTGATAATTTATTTGGGAATGGCGGCCCCTAGGGTAATAGCGCCAATCGTATATCTCAGTTGTATATTAATTTTTCAATTTAAATACTAGATGCTCCATGTACTCGTGAGTAGTTCATAGTGTAAATGGGATCGACGCCCAATTGGTAAAGTAGAAAGTTATTAGAGAAAAATGCAATTTGCCAGTTTTGATGTATCACTTTTTTTCAAATGCATGTAACTAAATTATTTGAGTCTAATTAGTTACATTTGTAGCATTGTAGTATTGGTCTCTAGTGTAGTTTATGACTATGTAATAGATTGATAATTAAATTTATTTTGTGTTATGGGTAAAAATTTGTAAACGTACGTTTTGGGGTTATAACGGCCATTTGTTTTGGGTTAATGCCGGCCGGCTACTCTTACGCCGGATAAGTCATTTAAGTTTTTATATTGGAGATACCCCGAATTTATAAAAGAATGAGTGGAAAAGCACAATGGACGTCTGAACAACTTAAGAAAAACTCCGGAGACTCTTCGGATGAAAGTGTTGATAAAAATGACACGGCAATGAATCATGAACTATGTCTAACGTGTGCACACGTGTGGTGAGTTTGGTAAAGACCGTAAGCTATGGATATGCTGCTTAAATTGTGTCCCATGGGCACAAAGAATTCACAAACTTTGAAAAAAAAAGTCTTTGTTTGTGATTTTTGTATATATATATTTTTAAATGGGGGTAATTCTGGCCTATGCAGTAATTACCCCCAGCCTGCAAGCTTTTTTTTTTAAACAATATAAAAATTTTTTATTTCAATTTAAATATTTTTTGAGCATACTTTTAAGTTTCATTTAACTTATTTCCATGAAAAAAAAAACATTAATAACGCTCAACGAACTAATAACTCTTCTCTCTAGAATCGGCATTTCATTTGTAAAAACTGACAAAAACGTAGCCAACATATACATTTATCTGTCTTACTCGCACAGCTTGGTTCTAACAGAGACAACAATAACAGTTACTGGTAATTGTTATTGTTCAGGCCTGAATATACCTACTATTTGTTTACAAACAAACTGAGATGTTGGCGATACTTTATATTAACGGTATGCGCATTCTAGAGAGAGGAGTTGTTAGTTCGTTGATAACGCTATAGCATTAATAAAAATTACAAAGACCCTTAGGCGGTCGCTAATCCCACCTTTTCCCCTACTTTCAAAGCTTCAAAAATGTTTAATATACCACGTTCTACATTATGAGTTATTTGATTAATTAATTAATTTTAGATATAATTTTTATACTTTAAACTTATTACAACCAATAAGATTGATAACCACTTCACATCTAATATTTATCACACATTTTTGGGGGTAGCCCATATTTAGGGCCAATTTGAAATCGACACAAAACTGCACCTTTTCACTATTTACGAAATAATGATTTTATAACTTTTTTTAATCAATGTGAAATTAAAACAGGGTGTAACTAACTAATATAGCTATCGTTGGGTACGTTTGGTATTGAAACTGAACATTTTTACAATAAAAAATAAAATGAGTAGTCCATATTTCCTTCCTTTCCTCTAATAATACATGACCAACAAAATGGGACTTACTTTATGGACGTCCTCCTTCAGTACAAAATATAATCTATCCAAAAACTAGCTATATAAAAAATCTAATTATTGTGCTTATTATCTAATTATTTCTATTTGGAATCCATATTATCCATATCATGGATACATCTATTTTTCTTTAAAAAAGTATTTATAGGTACTTACGGGCGTCTAAAACTACCATCAGGCCATCTGTAATCATCGCTAGTGGTGGTGACAAAAGCTTGAGCCATTATTTTGCTAAAATTTAAAATTTATTAATTAAAAAAAAAATCAGAAACGTTAAATTTGACTTAGTTTCTATGTCAAATGAATCATTTGTCAATACCAGGTGTTTTGCCTAAGAACAATCAAGTGTTTTTTGCGAGGGGTCTATTACTGGGAAATTTTGGTACACCTACTGCAGAAAATGCATGAAAAAATGAAAAATTCACATACTGCACGATATTTTTAATGCAGAGTAATGCATCTTGCAAACAAAAAAATACTTTTTTCCCCGACAAAATTTTTGATGACTAAAAAAAAAAATAATGCAGAGTAATTTAGGTACTGTAGATGTAATGCAAATAATGTACCTACTTAATTTACAGATAATGCAGATACTGCACATTTAATGCAAGTAATGCAGATACTGCAAGGTTACGCATTATTATAGCAGACAATTTTGTACATCGAATGAAGCAGTGATATAGTATATTTAACTTCAACATGCAGTGGAAGTAAATAACAGAATCGCGCACGCGGCAGCTGGCACGTGGTTTCATTGGTTAAAACACTCGAATATTGCGAGAGTAGGGATGTAGAAAATTAAACAGGTCAGTTCGTGAGCACTTGCGATGAAGCGTACAATGCATTGCAATGGACCGTTATATAGAAATATTTTGTTTTGAGTCCTACCCTGTCACTTAATCAGTTGTTGTCACGTGCGTTTGTTTACACTTACTGCATTTTAAAGTTGAATATACTATAGACCCCTCGGTTTTTTGGATGTATTAAAATTTACATACTTATTTAAATAAACCAAAAATACACATATTGTATTATACATACGGGAAAGTGGTTGTTTTCTGCGTCGAGGAATGGACAGGCCTGTCAAGCCTGACCACTTCTAGAGCCCCCGGCGCGGCGTGAATTACAAATTGTTTTTATCCTAAACAAAAAATTGTTTAAAAAAGTGCAAAATATTTATTCAATGCCGAAAAAGTTAGGTACCCTGCTTAAAAAGATCCATTAAAAACCATTCATGTATGGTGCTCAATGGGCTAATGGTTCGGGCTTAACCAATTCACAAATGGTTTCGAAAGGTTGTACCTTTGTATGTACACATAAATAAATTTTTGCATTGCAAAAATACAAAATATATCTATCAATAAATACAAATAAAATATTATGCGGGATTAGGATTTTCACTATAAAGAATTTGACCTAGACCACTAAAATTAATATCAATATCATTGCTTAAGCAATTGAAATTATTGCACATGATATACACCGGAGTTTTGTAAAGAATATTAGTCCTGGCAGAAGAGATAGAAAATGTGCCTACTTGTCTTGAGTTACCACGGGGGACTAGAAAATTTATTTTACTTAGTAAATATATGCAGTCAATTTTATTTCCTAAGAGATTGACTAAAAAACATAATGAAGCATTTTTTCTACGTACTTCTAAGGTGAGTATATCGTATTTGTTTAATAGATATAATTGATCGGTACCTTGTGGGGGATAAATTCTTTCAATTCTGTAATTTAACATTTTTAAAAATTTTCGTTGAACTGACTCAATTTTTTTTTTTTGACTCTCATAAATTGGATACCATATCAAAGATGCGTATTCTAATCTGGATCTTACAAGGCTAAAATATAGAGATTTTAGACAAGCTGGCGAGTTAAATGACCTGGTGTTACGAACAATAAATCCTAGTAATCTAGACGCAGAATTGCATATATTGTTTATATGTAAGGAAAATGTTAACTTAGAGTCAAATGTAACACCAAGGTCTTTAATATCGTTGCATCTTTCCAGTACTTGATTATTAATGCTGTAGTTATAGACTATTGGGTACAATTTGCGAGTATATGTAACGACTTTACATTTATTAATATTTAATTTTAGTCTATTTGCATTACACCAAGAATTAATCTTATCTAATTCTTGTTGAAGATTAAAACAATCTATAATATTTGAAATAACACAAAATATTTTTAAGTCATCAGCAAACATAAGCTTGAAACAAACCAAAATCAACAGCAGATTATTTATAAATATTAAAAACAACAAAGGGCCCAAGTTAGACCCTTGTGGAATACCAGATGTAGGTGAAATTAAAATTGAATTAATGCCGTTATACTGCACAAATTGTAACCTATTAAGCAAGTAAGACTCAAATAGAAGAAGTAACATCGGGCTAAACCCTATGCATTTTAGAGTATGTAACAGTACATAATGATCGATTTGAGCTTCGTTAATATCAGCAAATTTATCAAGCTCAGACCAGTTAATGTTTCCAAGATGATTATACAAACCTAAGAAATTTGCTTTTTTAAAGTTATATGATTTCTCGTTATTATTATTTACAAAATTATTCGGTTTTGATCTAGTAACCTCTAGAAATACATCTAATGGTGGATGATGTGAATCTGTATGAACTATGCCATCAGACTCGACAACCTCACATTTAACATTAGATAAAACTAAATCTAATAATCTATTTAGTGCATTTGGCACTGTATTAAATTGAGATAATTCAGTATTAGATAAGAAATTTAAAAAAGTGTTACAATAATTGTCGTGTAGATCAGGATTATTAAAATGAGTAATATTAAAATCTCCTAGAAAAATTACATTTGTGTTGTAAAGATATTCACTAATAGATAATAAATTAAAAAAATCCTGGAAATCATCATGAAGTATATCATGTGCAATATAAATACAAATTATTACTAAATACAAATTACCAAAATCTATTTTACAGCCTACGATTTCAATATTATTTTTATGATAGTTATTTGTTATAAATGACAGGTCCAATTCTAGTACATTAAGTTCAGGTTTTGTTGCTATTAGAACTCCGCCATATCGTCGGTCGCAGCGAAAAACATTATACATCTCACCAAATAATTCCGATGACTCTACGTCCGAGTGGATCCAAGTTTCAGATAGGCATAAAATATCTGCATCGCTATCCGACACGGCAGCATAGACAGTATTTATTTTTGTATTTAAACCTCTGACATTTTGGTAAAAAATTTTTAATGTAGTATTATGCGGAGGTCCATGTACAGGTATTTTAGGCTTAGTTTCTGACAGTTGTGTCGTCTCGAAACAATTTGATTTTTTTAACTAATGACCCCTCAGGCCAGTTATTCGCATTTAACATAAGAGGTAACATGTTGTAATTAGCTGTAATTTTAAATGCTTCTGATTTAGAATTTTTCCATTTGGGAAGAGATTCAATTTCGATATGTTTTTCCGGAAATGTCTGATTAATATAGCGCTTCATTTTGTCTAAGGTGGTATTAGCTGCAATGCGCCCGACATACATATGTATTTTTCGAGGAACAGCGGCGATAGCCCAGTCTTCAGTACCTGCCGGCACCGCCTTGCCAAATACGTGAGTGTTACTGCGGTCATTTTTCGTATGTTTATGTTTGGTGTCGTTAAACTTATTTTCCTTATCGGATTTATCGAGTCTAGATTTTTTACTGAAATTCGGGTCCGCATTTTGTTGTTTTATCGACGTGTTTTTGTTTTCTTCAATAGGTATGTTTTTAAATGAATCACCTGATGGTATATGTAGAGTGTTATGCTCATTAATTGTTATGTACTCACTGCGTGATCCATTATTTGCCAGGAGTCTCACCAATTCAACATTTGATTCACGAAGATGTTGAATCTCAGTTTGAAGAAACTCTAATTTATTAATTAATGCTTCTGTGTGTTTAGTTATTGCATTTTTTATCAATAGATCAAGGTTTGCACTTTGAAGAATTTTTAAAACGCTTTCTTCACTTACACTGTTACTTCTAGTTACCCTTTGACTATTATTTGACATATTTAATATATGTAACTTGATTTAGTTAAGATTTTACTATCGAGAGACGAAAAACACATCCGTACCGTACCGAAGCTCTTTTACTTTTGGAAGTAATGGTTTTCGGTGGTCAATACACCTTTTCAATCTACTACTATTCATTAGGGTGACCCACCAAAATTTCAAATTAAAAAATTTGGAGGTCTCACCCCTTAAATTTGTTCATTGGGGTAAGAGTATCATCCCTGAAATTTTTCAGAAATTTTGGAAAAAATCTAGAGTTAGCTCACAGCCATTTTTTAAAAAGATAGGTGAAACCTCCAAGTTTTTCAATTTGAAATTTTGGTGAGTCACCCTACTATTTATGTATGGTGTTAAATGGGGACAACTTTTAAAATGAATAAAGTTGCTTTCTTGGAATACTGTCGTTATAACTTACTAGTCAGCTAATTCGATACACATTATCGGATTGGTATGGATCAAGATATCTAGAGACTTTAGCCTAGAGGAACTAGTTCCTCCAGTCATCTTAGGGAACATTCCCACTGAGAGCATCCCCACTACCGGGTTCCTTACTTCCGTTTTTTTTACTTCCAGTGTCCTCAAGTTTTTGACAATGGATTTATGTAAGGGCGTATCTCTAGGGGGATCGTTTTTTTCTTTATTTTTTCTCTCTCGCGTTTTTAAGATACAAGTAAAAATATAAGTGTGTGTCACATCACTATAAAAAAACCATAGAAAACCTTTGAAAAACCATAGAACCATATAAAACCTTTGAAAAACTATAGAACCATAGAAAACCTTTGAAAAACCATAGAACCATGGAAAAACCTTTCAGTCAAAGGTGGGTTTGCCCATTCATGCCTTTTCAGAACGCGGATCCTTTCATGAATGGTCATTAATAGCTATTAACACTAGTGTTTTGCCCTAAATAAATAAACGATTGGAAACCATTGATCCATACATGAAAGGTTTTCAATAGACCTTTTTAAGCAGGTAGGTACTAGATCGAGTGACAAAATGACCTTTGGCAAGAAACTACACGTTATTAACAATAAGGTACTAAAAAAGCTATACATATATATATATTATTAAATAATGAAAAAATCTTGCTGTGAAGAACACTTTAATAAAAAAAAAAAAACTTAATATATATAAACAGTTCCAACGTTTCGAAGGTAAATTGTCCCTTCCTCTTCAGGGTAAAAATTAAAAATAGAAATAAAAAATTATATAAATTTAAAATCTAATTGTCAAAAAACTGATAGATGAAAATTAATTAAAATAGGTAAAGGTGTAAAGGTGTATAGATGTATAAGTGTATAAAGCATAGGTATAAGTGTTTAGTTAAGATATGTAAATAAGTAAAAAATGAAGATATGTGAATAAGTAAAAAACCAATTGACAAAAAATAAATAAAAATATACAAAATTCTTATTTAATAATATTTAAGTATATTTTACTGAGATATTGGGTGTCTGTCCTATAATTTACAGTATTATTATTAATTTTGATAAGATTTTTTCATTATTTTATATAAAAAGAACAAGAAATATTATAATTAATATAATTATATATATATTATTAATAAAATATTCCATTAACTGAATTATTGTTTAATAAAATAAAATGAAATAACCCAAGATACTGAAAAATTTGGGTTCTTTAACCAAAAATTGGCTTAAAAAATTTGCATTTATTAATAATTTTTGTAATTTCCGTCTGAAAATGGGGTAGGAATAACACCTTATGTAGGATAAAAAAATATTATTGTAATTAAAAGATTAAAGGTAAGTTTACCTACCAAATAACATTATAATGGTTAAATGCTTAGTTTATAAACTAAGAATTTAAGCATTAAAATAAAAATTTCGCATTTGATTTGTTTGTCACATTAGATTCCAATATGACAAATCAATTTAAAATTTCATTGGCCAACGAAAAATTGAGTTAAAATTCTTGATTTTCAGTATATTGGACCTTTACATGTCAATGGTTATATAGGATTACTACCTACTTTAAAAACTTTTAGTTTAATTAACTTGGTTAACCAATTAATAAAAGTGTTTAGAAAAGAATATATTTTACGCTAAGTGGTCAAATAAAACAAAAAAATGTTTAATTCAGTTGAAAAATCTTTATTAAATTATATCTAATAAATTAAATAGAACATGTTCAACTAGTTAATTATTATGGTTATTACTAATAATAATTAGTTATTAAGATAGCTATGCTATTATATTTATAAATAATAAAAATAGAACTAATTCAGTAAATATGAAAAGTCTTCAATCTTTATCTTATAAACAGAAATTTTAATTGATTAAAATTTATTAATCTTTACATTTTTATTCATAGGTATACCTATGGTCGAACCAATGAACTTCAAAGTACCTATATGCTTATTATATCTACTCTAATATAAGCTTTGTTATTGTTATCGCATCGATAAACTTAAATCAAGTTAAATATTTACTAAAACAATGCATGGTAATGATTCATAAAAAAAAATCGTTTTATTGGACCTTAAAAAATAATAGATACACCATTTTAAAGAAAAGTTTTTCTACTTGATGTTCCCGTCCTCATTATTTGTTTAATAATGTACCTACTTATCTAAACTTGATTATTACACATTATGTACATTCTTATAAACATAACTAATAACATTTAGACATGTCTGCAGATAAATTATTTTTAATAAATATTAGTTTAGTCATACTTAGTAAAGCAGAAAATTTTAGTTGGTAACTGGCCAAGGTTTATTGGAAATCATTTATTAGAACATATCACATTAAAAATATTAAAATTTACCTAGGAATATTCATCTTCTGTAACATATATAACATATCTCATATTATCGTTCCTTCTTTTTTGGTCATATTGCTTTGGCCGTCTTTGCATATTTTTATCACCATAATTTGTTTTCCGCATATCATTATTTTCATTTGGCCTCTTGTAATTATTTATTGGATAGTTCGATTTTAAGAATTCACCCTCAGGATTTCTCCCTATATCTCCTTGATAAGAAAAGCCCGAATGTTCATAATTATTTCTTGTTTCCTGTACAATATTTTCAGGGGTCATATAATTAAATGGGTCTTCACTGTATGATTTGGCATTTTGATTCCCAACATATAAATTTTGAGACCACTGATCACTTCCACTTATAGGTAATTCATACTGAATGGAATTTTGAACATTTTCAAATGGAAATTTTGAGTTATATTTATAATCCATTGATTTTGGAAAATTTTCATCAGATTTCAAGTTATATTCATATTGCGTAGGATTTTGAACATTTTCAAAAGATTTACCATAAATTAAGTCTTCTTTTAAGTTTTCTGGGGCGTCTCTTAAAAACAAGTTTTGATCGTGATATGGATTTAAATTTTGTTCGTTAAAATCTTTAAAAATCTCCTGATTTCGAGCTGTCAAAAGTTTTAAGTTTTCTTCGTTAAATTGATCTAAAAGATTTTGGTTATCCTGGAAAATGTTTGATTGTTGATCTGGGTTAAAATTATTTAGTCCCAGAATTGAGCTTTGCGGTACTTCGTATGATGATTTAGTAGGAACAGCATTATAGGGACCATATGATTCATGTGGTGGATACAGAGGAGTGGTAAACACTGGTAAATTATTTCCTGAAATTGAATTTTGTTCTTGTCCATTATAATCTATGGCAGAAGGGTTATGAAAATCGTTGTTGTAATTATTTCCATTAAAACTTGGTGGTGGAACTACATGTAGTGCTTGCGGTTGTTTTTTATCAGAATACTGAAAACTATTTTCAGATTTAAAATCATTTTTCGGTTGAAATTTAAAAGTTTTGTTCACATTTTTTAACTTATTTTTACCAAGATTGCTATTATTTTGTAAATTTATAATTTTTTTGGATTCAAAATTGTTATTCGGATCTTTTAATATAATTTTTGGCAACGTTTTAATGTTGCTTCTATGAAAATCTAAATTTTTTATAGGTGCATTATCATTGTTATTCAAAAATGGGTTGCCTAGCAAACCATTTGCATCACCAAGTAAAATTTTATCATGGCCATCTAAATTATTTTGATTTATGTGAATATAATGTTGATTTCCTGGGTTATCTTCGGATTGAAGGTGGACCTCGTATACAGCCGGTACTTTTATAACTTGTACGATTTTTGAATATTTTGGTTTAGCATGATCAGTATCCTTTTCAAGTTTGGAAACCACCCGGTTTAATTCTTGCATATCTGGTCTTGCGTTGTAAGATTCTTCAAAATCATTTTCTTCATAGGAGTCTGGATTTTGATCGTGATTTAAATCTCTGTTTTCCACGTTTTTTACTGCAGGGTCAAACATTTGTGAATTCGCGTTATTTTCTTGAGTATTGCTATTTAACTGAAAAATTTTCACACTTTTTTCCGTAGTATAAAATGAGTATTTATTTGAGTTGTTTTCAGAAGCACTGGTAACTAGATAATTTGGTTTATCAGGAAACGAGTATTTGTTTGGGCTATTTTCAGAAGCACTTGTAATGATATAATTTGATTTGACTGGTGCACTGGATAAAGTTTGTTTGGGGTAGTGGGTTTTTGCAGAACTGGAATATTTCTGGGCGTTTGGTTCATTTTCACCGGAAACTCCATATCCTGCACTGACTATGTAATTTCCAGCTGATCGTCTTGATCTAATTGCTTTTCCGTTAGTTGTAGTGATTACTAGTAGCAAAAACTGAAACAAAAATATATTCATAAGTTATCTAAGCATACATAACCTAATGTTAATTAACTAGGTAATTAAAAAATAGAGTAAGTTGGGCCAAATCAGGTTAATTGTCACTTGTATAAAATTTTCTTAAAAATTAGTTTGGATCTAATCCCACCCTGGCATTATATTTTTAACATTGCATTTATTGTAACATTTAACCCAACATAAATTTACTAATAAAGCTAATTAGTCATAATCCTTAAGTATATATACTTGTAAATTTTATTTATTGTAATTTTTATATTTCTTCTTGACTTGTACACACACTTTAAAAGTGTCCTATGTACATCATCTCTAACTATTAAACTATACCAAAAAATATATAGATAAATATAAATTATTTAGGATACGTTGTCAACCAATAAGGTATAAGAATGGATTTAACATGTAGTAGCACAAAATAAAGGACAGTAAATAATCCCTAACAGAAAAAAAAATTAAATTTTTTATTTAGAAAATATAAGGAAATAAACTATGGGAGGGTCTATAGGCAAAAAAATATAATTTGATTACAACGATATGTTACATATTATGTTATAAGGAAGAAAGAATCGTATATTTTTCATATGAAATGTAATAAAAATGTATAATTTGTACTCACCAGAAGTATGTTCATCCTAACTGAACTGTATCAAATCTTCGCTTCAAATGAAAGGTATACCATTTAAAGCATCCATTTATATTTAATGTTTATGTTTATTTATATTTCTTACTTTCTTAATTATTGTTTAAAATTATTTTATATATGTATTGTACTTAATTTTATCTACCATCTAAGTACTAATAATATTTATTAATAATACCTAATATAATTTATAATATTACATATGAAGCATGTAGATGCAAACTTTGCTTTAACACAAAAATTGAGCATACAGGAAATGTAGATAATAATTTTAAATTTGGAAAGACAAATGCTTTTACATATACAGAGCGGTCCAAAAGTCACCCCCCCCCTCTTAACTTTTGAACCAGTTGAGATATCGACTTCAAATTTGGAACTTTTTAATAAGACAACTTAAACTATCTTTTAGCATATATTTAATACTTTCAGCTCTTAAAATGTGGGCAGGGGGGCATGGGGCACATTTTTTTAAATGAAAAGGGGGGTCGTGTAATACATCATTTTAAAGCTTATAAAATTCTCCATTAAACTCCATATTTTTAAATTAAAAAAAAAATTTTTTGGGTATAAAATGGGGTTGAAAATGGGTATTAATGTCAAAATTCCTCTAAAAAAAACAAATAATTTTTTAAAAATGCCTAATTTCATCATAAAAAAATGTTAATTATACTTTTAAACTAATTTTAGTTGACATAAATAAAAATTTATAAAAAAAAAACTTAAAATATCGAATGTTTTAGCACAAAAAATTGAAAAATCAAAACCTTAAAAAACATTTTTAAAAAATTTAAAAATGTTAGTTTAAATAGAGAATTTTATAAGCTTTAAAATGATGTATCACACCACCCCCTTTCCATTTAAAAAAATGTCCCCCTATGCCCCCCTGCCCACATTTTAAGAGCTGAAAATATCAAATATATGCTAAAAGATAGTTTAAGTTGTCTTATTTAAGAGTTCTAAATTTTAAGTCGATCTCTCAACTCGCTCAAAAGTTAAAAGGGGGGGGGGTGACTTTTGGACCGCACTGTATGTGAAACATTGGGGTGGACCTTATTTTTTTTATTGTCTTAAAATTTTCTTTTAGGTGTATCTAACTAGATAATTCTGAAAAGATGAGGGTGATCTAACTTCTCCAATGGTCTAAAGTTTGTTTTTTTTTCATATTTTTAGAATTTTCTAGTTATACCTAAAAGAACAATTCGAGACAAAAAGGAGGAGGAGGAGGAGGGGATAGATCTAAGTTTTCGAGTACGTTTCATGTTATGTAAGTGCAAGGCAAAACTAAATTGACCAATAAAATTTGCTAAAAATAAATTTCGAGATTTGACTGGTTAATTTTGTAATGCCTGGCAAATGTTGCAGCAGCGAACTGCCAAAAGCCACTATGATAATCGGCCGGATCCCCACTCTGTCGTCATGTGCTTCCTATCCGCATGACTGAAGGCAGTATATATTACTGAAGGCAGCGAATAAATATTTTACTTCCCTCCCATTCCTCCCCATCCTCCTCCACCCCAAAATTAGCCCAAAAATGCTGATAATCGAGGTTTGGATTCCTCGTTTAACTGTAGGGTCCAGGGTTTAGGAACGAAAATCCTCGTTAGGGCAGAAAAATATTATCACAAAAGAGTCTAATTGCTAGGCTAATCCCCCCACTCAAAACAACTCCTACTAATACGAAGGTTTTTGGCCAACCTTTTGCAAGATTAGTATAAAGCAAAGTTTGTAACTATATGCCACAAATAATTCAATGGTAAGTAGTAGTAGTGTTCACTTTGATTTTAGTTATATTTTTTATGTACACGATTTTTCAGTTACTTCTAAATCACTATTTTTGTCAATATTTGCACTATATTCAGCAGTTTTGTTTTGAAATTTCGAACCAACTGGTTGATTTGAGTTCTGTTGCTCACTTTCTTGTAAATTTGAATCTGCTTTTGGATTCGGTAAATAATGCCTGGTGTTGTTTCGAAATCCATTTTCTGTATTATTATAAAAAATAGGTTTCCAGTCATCAAAATATATTGGTGGACTGTTTTTTCGTGTTTCCGGTAATTCTAAAGTTTTTCCTTCGGATTTTTGGTATACATAACCATCTGGAGTTTCAAACGGAACTGGGGTTACTATTTGGTCCTGTTTTGAGCTTATGTTTTCTGTTGGTTCCAAAAAGTTATTTGGAGTGGCAAAATCTGAAAAATAATAATTTAAACTCAGTAGTTAAAACAAATTATCATTAAAAAATCTAATATTACTGTAAAATATTATGTTCAGGTACTTTTTTAGTTTTACATTAAGGAGTGAATTTAAGGTTTGGACTTTTACAAACTGTTTATAAAAAAAGCCGTTTTTAAATTTGAACTTAATTATTATAACCGCACTTGAGTAGGAATGACAAAAAAATAAATTTTTATAAGAAATTCCAATAAAAAAAACATTAAAAACATTAATTAAACTAGAAACAAAATTTTTTTAACTTTAGCTTGGCTAAATTAGACATAAAGAATTAAATAAACACCTATACTGCAGAGGGAAATAATTTAAAGACTTTTGATTTTCGGTATATTTAGTTCAAAAAACGGATTGTTTTAAATATGTCAAAATTGGTGCTTCCTAAGACAAAAAACATTTCATATGAAAATAAATAGGACCAAATTTCCAACATTTCCAACGCTGTGGTGAAAGGTGGAAAATGGTTTATACAACAAGGTGAATAAAATTCGTAGAATCTACGAGGTACATATCTAAATAAAATTAGGCAAACCTTCAAACATAAATATCACACGAGCGTGATATAAAAATATCAAACTAGTGCGATATGAGGAACAAAAGAGTGTGCTAAATGTCACTTTCATAGAGGATCGTAGGAAAACTAATTAATAGCACCGACTTAAACGTTACACTATATAGGTATAGTATAGTGTAACCTATATAGGCTTCTGGCATTTTATTTTCTTTTTTCGAAAAAACAAAAATATCTTCGGATATCTTCAAAGTTTCTATTTTTTTCATGAAACACATTTGTATTCAACAATTTTTTCTCTAGGTCGCATTTTGGCGATTTAGAAAAAGTCCAAACTACCGCGGTAGTTAATACTCCTATTATACTTTTCAACCGCCTATGCGCTATGAATAGTTTAAAAATCCAGGAAGATACATGTATGTATGTTATGCTTCACATGTCCTGGTATAAAACCATCGCATTATATATTATAGTATTATTAATATTTTTTATGTATTTTAATTATTTTGAAAGAACTGTTACTTTTAAGAAAGTGGTGTCCAATGTATATTTTTTATACAATTTAATATTTTTTTAAGTTTAAAATCAAAATGTCGCAAATACAAAGTGATTTTTTTAATTTTTAATTTTAAAAATAGTGTTTTTTTTTATAGATTGATTTCTTTTCGGTTGGCAACAGAAAAAAGCCTATCGCTTTACATTTTCCGTGCAAATGTCGACTTCGCTTTAAATTTTAATTTTCTACAACATTTTGACATTACATTACATGTTTGTTTAACCTCGTACTATTCTACTTAATTAAGCATCCCCTAAGTCCAGGACTTGTGTGGGCTAGTAGTAGAGGGAACCACCGGCTTATACTGACTTCCGAACCAGTTTATAGGTAGTGTCCGTTTTACATCGCCTTCGTCAAATTGAAATTATTAATTAACTGAAAAGGCAAATCGGCGCCAGTGAGAATCGAACTCACGCTAGTAGGCTTACTATGTACACGCGCTAGCCACTACGCTATGCCTCCCATTTACGCTATGCCTCCCATTTTGTGTTTAGGTTATTTTTTACCGTGTTAAAATTATGGCTTGGTTACTTGCAGTAAAAAAGAGAAGACTATAAAATATATCAAAATGTCATGTGTTCTTAGAGTTTTAAATATGGCGAAAACAGTAATGCCAACCCGAAACAAAAATCCCGAAATCAGTCATCAAATTAAATGTAAGTTTTTTAAATTTTAGAGCAAAATAAAAAAAATAGTATAAAGCACTCGTTTCATAACACGTTTTTAGCACACTAGTACTTTAGAAAAAGCGCAGCTAAAAACTTATGTTATGAACTAGTACTTTAATATACTATTTAGAAACGGATAAATTACCTATTAAAAGACTATCTTCAATAACTTTAAGTAGTCCTTTCGGTTTCATATTGTTTTCAGATATTTTCTCGTTTTTATTATTTTCTGTAACCGGTTCACCAAAAAAATAAATTTGTGCATTTGTATTAAAAGTTGTACTTTCGACGGGTTTTTCAATAGATTTCTCTTTGACTTCGCCTATTCCCTCAATATCTTCTTCACTATAAACTTCTATAGGTCTTTCTGATAAACTATTGCCATCTTTAACGGTGTCATCTAAGTTCTTCTTACTGATTATCCTAAAATAAAAGTAAAAAATAAACACCAATTATTTAAACTTTAACTCTCTAGAGGCATGGATAAACGTTATTTGATTGATCTTAACACCTTCACTACCAAGCGGCTCATATATGAGCCACCATAAGTTGATATATGACGACGATCATGCTGTATTAAAGGGCCGCTTAGAAAGTTATGACATCTAATTTTAAAACTAAACTGAAACTGTTTACCCCGGAAAAATTTTAATCCAGACTCCCTCTAATATATTATTATATTATTAATATATTAATATTAGTCATCACTAAGTACTATTAATGGGGGATTCACAATAGATCTCATTGGTGGCAGTGATTTGAAAGGCAGTAGCTTGCCTCACAATCCCACTTATATTGTATTGTATTGTAAGTACTATTAAATTTGATTTTCATTAAATATATCGATATTATTTACCTGGAAGTAGAGGTTTCAAAATATTCATTTTTATTTTCTGCTTTAACTCCTGAATCCAACGGTGTATTTTTTCCAGGAATAATTTGAATGTGATCATAAGTTGGAGTACTAGTCACAAATCTTTGTTTAAACCTGATCTTGCCCTGATTTTTTTTCGTTCTTATTATAAATTTTTCATTTTTAACAGGTCTTTTTAGACCAAGGTGGCTATATCCATCTTGTTTTAGATTGCTTGATCTGTACATATTATTATTACTATTATCATAAACTGGCGGTTTATAAGGAAGAATATCACCTAATTTCTGGACTTCTGGTATAAATTCATCCTGGAATATTTTCTCTCTCATTTTTTGGTCCTTCGGCAACTTTAATATCCTGTAATTTCCCATTTCTTCTTCCATATGTTTCTTATATAACTTGTCAATCAATTCTTTATCGGTTATTTTTTGGAGAAACACCATTCTTTGATTGCCAGAACTGGTTTTCTCATCCAAGCTGGCCATGGGTATATAATGATAGTGTCTTTTGTAATTTTTACCAAAATCGTATTTAATAAAATGTATAGAATGTGAAAAATCCTGGTCCTGGGCTTTGTAATTATTTGGAAGGGTGTAATATTTTATATTAGGGACTTCGTAGAATTTAATTCTTGATACTTTGTACTTGGGTTTAGGTTTAGGTTTAGGTTTGGCTTTAATTTTTTGAACATATGGAAGTTTGATCGTTATCCGAACCTTAGAAGGTTTTTTGGGTTCAGTATGATGTTCTTCGTTTGTATAAGCATCATGATGTTGATTGACTATTGATTGATGACGATTTTGGTCATCATGATTTGATTCTTGATAATTTTCGTCATTGTAGTTTTTCTGTTTTTCTATATTTTCCACTTTATATCGTTCCCTTGCGACTGGTTTATCTCCAAAAAATATATCGATAGATTTCTGATTTTTTGATTTAGTGTTAATAAAATCGTTTGTTTTATTTAATTTTGATTGTTTATTTAAAAAATCTGCTATTAATTTTGCCCTGGCGTATTCTTTTGATTGGTATACCATGGTTGCGTCCATTACATTGTCTTCGTCTTTAAGATTAAAGAGTTTTTTAATAAATTTTTCGTTTGAGGGAGTCCAATCGTCATCCTCATGATCAACCGTTTCTTTTAATTTAACGTTATGGAATAATATTGCCAATACTGTTAACTGAAATACATTTAATTAAGTAAATATACCACGGCGAGCTTGGACTAACTTTTAATCAGTTAGTTTTTTTTTAGAAATTGATTTGGGGACATCCCCTAATTATTTTAGGAACAAAACCAAAGACATCCTCTATTCTATTAAGAAAATTCGATTTTCATTTGTTTTTATATATTTTTCAGTGTATATTTCATTTTTATTACGGATATCAAAAGAGTACATTTTTTAAGCTATTTTGTAGAATATCTTTGTTTTTATTTTCATTTGTTTAAAATAAAAATTGACAAAACTCATTTTTTAATCAAGTCCGCCATTGTAACCCGTTGAGGTATTTAAAAAAATTGAAATTAGCTTAACGCCATCTACAAGTTTTTTGTTAAAAAATTACCACAAAATGGCTTAAGTTGGCGTTGGTACGTTGGTACAGCGTTTTTGTGGTAATTTTTTAACATAAAATTTGTGGATCACGTTATTAAGCTAATTCCACATTACTTAATTACTTAAAATTTTTTAAATATCTCAAAGGGGTTACGATGGCAGACCTGATTAAAAAATGAGTTTTGTCAATTTTGATTTTAAATATCTTAGAAACAAATGAAAATAAAAAGAAAGATATTCTACAAAATTGCTTAAAAAAATAAACCCTTTTGATATCCATAATAGAAATTAAACATAATCTGAAACAAATATAAAAAAATTAAAATTGGATTTTTTTCGTTTTGCTCCTAAAATAATCAGGGGATGTCCCCAAATCAATTTCTAAAAAAAAGTGATTACATTCCTGATTAAAAGTTAGTTCAAGCTCGCCGTGACACTTAACGCTGGGTTATGTATAATTCTTACTGAATTAATTAATTAGGATTTTAACTACGAAATAATAAATATATGGCATATAAACCTTACATTGCTCAAATTCTTAATTTAGTGGGTTAATTCGACAATAAACATTTTTCACGAGAATCGAGGAATTAAAATTTCTTATCTTGTGTTGATTTCAAGAAAAGAGTGTAGTTTAAAAAATCAAGATAAAAGGAGAGTCACTGCGTCGAGAGTCGAGACTCTTGCAAGAGTCTTGCTTAAGAACAGAGGTTTCTCGACTATTAATTAATTTGTTGTACTTTGTACCACTTAAACGTTTTAAGTAAGTTGTCTACAAATAAGCTGTGTAAATAAAGAATCATTTTAAATAATAATAGTTTAAAAGTAGAAGTACTTTAAAATCAAAAATTCATAAGCTTGTTTTTTGCTATAAACTCGTATTTTTCGGATTTAATTTTTGTATTCTATTTATTGTTTCATAAAACTTACCATTATCCACATTTTTTTATTAACTCACTTCACAAATCTGCATATTCAAATGAGATAAAAAATCTTTTTAATATGATTTTATACATATTTTTCTAAAATAAAACTTTCACTAAAAAACAATATTTTTTTATGAATTACCTTTATTAAAGTTTTAATAACTAGCAAGTGTTACTTTTATTACTACTATACTTAAAACTAAACAATAATTAAGATAGGGGAAATTCGGACAGCTTGCTACAACGGATCTGGAACGCTAAGTTAAACTTAATTTCTTAGGTACACAAAAAGAAAATAGTCAAATTAACAAATTTCTCTAAACACTATTTTTTTTTAATTAATTTACATTTTTTTCACCAATCGGGTAGCAGAATTTAAATAAAAGGAAACAAAATAAATAGTTGATATATGGGAGGATTGGTGTAGTGGACTACCGCGTCGTACTTGGCGAGTTTACTACACAAATAGCGTGAGTTCGATTCTCACCGGCGCCGATTTGTCTTTTTCAGTTAATTAATAATTGAAATTTGACGAAGGCATAAGTGAAGCGGACACTCCCTATAAATTGGTTCGAAAGTCAATTAAAGCCGGTGGTTCCCTCTACTACTAGCCCACACAAGTCCTGGACTTAGGGGATACTTAATTAAGTAGAATAGGACGAGGTTAAACAAAATGTAAATGTAAAAAAAAAATTAATGCTAGTATTTATTTTTTCAATGTATAAATTACACTGAGAAAATGATCAGATCGGGACAACCAAATCAATAGTTACCATAAATCTGGTATGAACAAAGTTCGGACAAATTGTTAACAAATTGTTAACAATTGTGTGCTCACCACCTTAAAATCTAAAGTTTTGTGTCTTGTTTCAATTTTATTGATAGGTAATAAATAAAAATAGATAAAAATATTCAAATGAAAAATACAAAAAATATATCGATATATCGATATCCGTTAAAAAAATAAGCACTCTTAAAAAAAAATAATTAAATGGAAAATTAAAATCCATTGATCTTTGAAAAACATTTTTATTTTAGTTAAAAAAAAGGAAAAAATTGTAACAATATTTCTCTTGCTTCCCTTTATTTGTAAAAACTATAAGCTCATTTTTATTTCCTAGATATTCAGTTTGTTTTCTATTATAACAATTAATAAGTTATGTAAATTTTCCGTATTTTACTAATTGTAATAATATTATAATTTTAACTTAACCAATTTTTTAAAATAGGGGAGACAGGGGTGATAAGAAATACTCGGGGTTTTAAGAAACAGAGCATGCTAGAATTAGGCTTAACATAAAGGAAGAAACTTTTAAAAACAGAAATATTATATCCCATAAAATGGCTTAAACAAATAAACCGAACAAACAAGAGACTATAGCCTATAGCCTATATTTCGGTCCAACCAAAAATTAGGTCAATGTTTGACTTCAACAAAAGACAAAATACCCCTGAGTTCAGAAGGCGTATATAAAATACCCTGCTCCTGTGGTACGGTTTACATAGGTGAAACTAAGAGAAAAATTTCTACAAGACTTCAAGAGCATGAGCGCAATATAAGAAAGAAACAAATTTCCTTATCGGCAGTAGCCGAACATGTACATGAAACAGGTCATAAAATCAATTTGTCTGAAACAAAACAAATATTAACAGAAAACAGAAAAATGCCAAGGAAGATACGGGAATCGATAGAAATCATCAAGCATCCTAACAATATCAATCGGGACACTGGTTACCACTTACCTGCAATATGGAAGTCTTTGATAGGAAAAACCTCGTCACGGGTGAATAACCACAACTCGTCATAAATAGTGACACAAGTTGATTCGAAACTTAGTTTCAGATTAATCCCTGAAGATGTCTCTAGTAGTAAGAGACGAAACGTCGGAAAGTGAAAATCCATTAACACGGTCTAAACCCGAAAGTGAAAGTTCTTTAAGAGACACCTCTAAAGCACGTCTAGGTTTACTTAAAATTTGAGCAAAAACTAATTAAGATTAAAAAAGTTATCAATAAAAAAAATATTTTGAAAAGTAAAAAACGCATTTAAAAAATATACTAAAAATTAAAAAAATATGAAAAACTGTAATAATAATTGGTAATTTTTATCTTTTTCAATAGTTAAACTTATTGTTGATACCTAATTTGTCGCTTAGACCTAATTTAAATGGTTCATTTCCCAAGAATTGAACTAGTTCATAAAAAAATTGTCTTTAAACAAATTCAATATTTTTTATAATTTATGAGAACACATTTCTTTTAATATATCCTCGGCATTTTAAATTTATTCCTAAAAAAATGCCCAGGAAAATCCTAAAAATAAATAATTTTAAAAGGCCTTTCTTATTACCCCGACAAATTGCAATTCCTGGGGGGTAATAAGAGAATCCAAAGCTACAAATTTCAGAAACACTTTTAATAGATTATTCCAGCGACATTTGCAAACTTTGAATGTTGGTAAAGTATGTCTATGTTGCAAAGCTTATTATTATTTAATTTAATGATTTAAATTGCAGACTAGTAATAATTCGTTTACTGGTAACTATTTTTCATTACAGGTCAGGTCAAGGCGTGGAAAACAGTGGGACAAGAAATCACGTACTTCCCAAACTTTATTAATACATGTAATGTATGTATTACATATAAAGTTTCGAATAAAAGCATTTTAAAATCTAAAACATATTTCATTCAAGCTTTTTTATATTTTGTTTTATTTTTTTTTAATTAAGGTATTAAAGACCAATGTCACCCTTCGATTTACACTAATATCATAACTGTCAATTTCTGACCTAACACAAATTTCGGCCCTCGTATATCCAGCTCCTAATAAATCGGTTGAGGAATCCCTAACTTGGGCCCTAATTTTGTGGCCATAGTGCCTGTTGAGTTCTGGGATACATACTTCAGACCCATATGGGATACCAAGGTTATTGTCCATGGATATTGTCACATAACCGGTTCTGTCATCTAAATAATCCTAAAATACAAAAAAAAACATTCACTATTTTATCTTCTTACTTTTGGAATGTTTTTTTTATTATTAACTTTCATTTATATTTTTTTATTAATTTGAGTGTGATTTTCCCAAATACCAGGCCTTATAGCTAAATTTTGAATGCAGATTCGGATTCAGTGGCCAGTGGAAACGATACATCACACACTCAGGAAATTTCGTTGTATTTTTAATACTGAATGTTATTTGTTCATACATATTTTTTATCTATATCTCCACCATTGATATTTAATACTTTAGGGCATATCCACAGCCTTGTATAAGAACGTAATACATAACAATGTATATTTTTAGCTCCCTTACCAACCTGTAAGGTCCTTAATTTTCGTCCTCTTTTATCGGCATATCCATATTCATTGTCCTCGTTGTTATAATCAGGATAATAAGCGGTTAGAGTTACGTTTTCAAAGACTTTGCCTTTGCAATCCAAATTAAGATCTAGAAAAATAGTAAAACATGTCAAGGGATGATCAAAAAATAGCATCTATCATAGTTTTCTAAAGGAGAAGTCAAAAATTAAATTTTGATTTATTTTAGTACTATGTAAAAGTAGGGGCAATTACAGTTATATACTTTGCCCTCTAGTTGCACAATAGTATATTACATAACTAGTGTGGAAAGTGACATATTTCACGCGAGTGAATAGGTTTACGAACGAGACGCCAGGCGAGTGAGGAACCCCCACTAGTGTATGAAATACACTTTCCAACGAGTTATGTACACTATTTTTACTACGGGCCTTAAAAAATATGAAGTTTCTTAATTTAAAATTTTCTAATTTTTATTAATTTTTAAGAAAACAAAGCACAAAATAATAAATAGGATACAAACTTAAATATGTATTTCAAACAGTAAAAATTATTTTCATTTATATTTAGTGTTCTTGGTTTTATATTTAATACAATATACGTATTACTATATTACATAGCTGTTTAGTGGGTTGCCTATATGCTTGAAAAACAAAAATATTTGGATTAAAAAACATAAAATATATCAAAAAAGGCTGTGGTGAAAGGTGGAAAATGGCTTATAAAACAAGGTGAATAAAATTCGTAGAATCTACTAGGTAAATATGTAAATAAAACTAGGCAACCCTCCATACATAAATGTCAAACTAGGGTGATATGAAAATATCAAAGTAGTGTGTATAAGGCATTTTATAAAGAACAAAAGAGTGTGCTAAATATAATTTTCATAGAGGATCGTAGGAAAATAACTATTTACAGTGACGATTATAACCTTTGCAATATTAATAATATTTTGATTTTATGTGTTCACACGTGTCAGAAAAAGTTGTTATACACAAAAATACAACTATTTAAAGATAGGTTTCCAATCATTTTAATTATGGTGTTTCTGAGACCTTTTTTCATACTTTTTAATGCAATTTACCTCTCAAAAACATATTTTGTAGTAAATAACTGAATCACAAATCATACTTTTTTTAAGTTATTTTTTTTTGGAATTGTAACTAATTGTAGGAAAATGCTTAAACCAAAATGTAGTTATTACATACCTGTATCGAATAAACAAGACACTTTAATAATAAGCACAGAAACTATAATGAAATATTTTAAAGTCATTTTTATGATATAAAAAAATTAAAATTAAATATTTTTGTCGTATACCTAGTTGGCAATAACTAGGTAAATTTATTCTAAGCTAGTTTCTATTAGAGTAATAACAATTTTGCATTATTGCATTAAAATTGCAATGCAATACAAAAATATATCTGGCGACGTCATCAAATTATTACTTCATATCGTCGTCTTTCTTTCTAAACCTTAAATGTAAAAACAATCCATTCTTTAAAATTCTCTACTCTCTGACAACTCATACAAACTCCTATTGAATTCGTTTATAAAGAGGTTTATAAGTTAGGTACGTTGTATTGGAAGAATTTGTGATTTATATGTCATCAGTTATCACGTATAGAAAGTGCAAAGAACCGAAACATTTTTTTTGTAGATACGAGGTCTAGAAAGTAACTCGACGATTCTTATTAATAAAACAGGCCCACAAAATAATGAAGTTGCGCTCCAAAAAAATTTTACAGTGAAAAATCTCGCTGACCTCCATTTTTTTTTTAAGCAGTAACAAAGAATATATTCATTTAATACTTTAAAAAGTCCAAACCTAGCCCGTGATCTTCAAAGTTCTCTTGCACCCAAACTATTAAATTTTGGGTTTTGCCTGAAAAGACTTTTTATCAGAGAGTCGAGAATACATTTTTTTTTTAGATTTTTAAATTTCCATTTTTTTTGCATAATTTTTTTTTTAGAAAAAACATCAAATATTTCTTTAAATATAAATAATCGTACCTACAAAATTTTAATGCCATCTTTTTTCTTTCTATATAAAAAAAATGTTTTTAAAATTTGAAGGTAGAAAGATACCTTAAGTAAAATAAACATTTGATATTACATATTATCATTTTAATTATACCTACTACATATTTTACAAAAAAATAAAAATATTTTAGTTTAATATTGACAAGGATCGCCCATCCTTCTTCTGGATGAAGGCAGAGGTTCTGCATATTGTTGACGATTTTTCATGATACCCAGACCCATTTTTCCCACAGTGTCTTGATATTCCGATATTCCCGTTTTAGCAGAGAACCATTCATCAGTGGAATCAGCAGCTAAAAAATATTAAGTGATTTTGGTTTTATACGTAGACAGAAAGAGTTTAGCACAAACCAATTAGTTTCTTTTAAGTGAAAAGTGTAGAATATTTTGCAAAATATTAAGTTTCTTGAAGGCGTAGAAGGCCCACGTAATATTTTTTTGTATAATCTACAGTTGCAACTGTCTGTTAGACAGCTGTAAGTGTCTATCAGACAGTTCAACTGTCTAATAGATACAACGGTCTAAGGGAATGTTCAAGTATTACGTAACGCAAAATGGACCAAAATTCATACACTTCATACCTCGGTTCTTGCGTTATTCAAGGCTGTAGAGATTTCATATTTTGGCTACCCCCCCCTAATAGGTGGTGTATTAGGGGGGTAGACAAAATATGAAATCTCTATAATCTATAATAACGCGAGAACCAGGGTATGAAGTGTATGAATTTTGGTACAATTTGCGTTACATAATACTTGAACGTTTCCTAATAGAAAATAAATGTCAGGTAGACATTAGGTAAATATTACAGATTTTACAAATGTCTAATTTTATTGTTAGAAAATATTAGGTACTACATATTACCTCACAGTAAAATGCCAGAATCTAATACTAGATTCTATAGGACTATTCTGACTAAAAACCTTTTTAGAGTAATGCTATTCTAAAGTACCTAGTCGTGGAAAAAAATACTTACTTCTATTAAATTGAACATCAGGGCAAATATCAACAAACGGTTTAAATATAGCGTTATGTCTAAATCTCATAGGGTCTCTATAACCATCTTCGAGACCAATATTTTCGGCTTTTACAGGCACTCCTGTAGGTGAGTCAATGGCTGGCATCAGCTTTCTGTATTCAACTTTATTGACACCTGTAAAAAAGTGGAAAAAGTAGTATTTAGAACTCGTAAATTAAGTGAAGAATTTTTTTTTGTCCCTTAAGAGACAATTGGTATATGTCTTATAGCTCTCTTAGCGATATTTTTTTTTCGTGTACTATATCTGTGTGATTCAGGAATGAATTGTAAACCTTATCGGTTTTAGTCTTGGAAATAGTCGGTTTTGAAATTTTCGAAATATCGCCAAAAACACCTGTTAGTGCTCTACTTAAATGATAATATCTAGAAAACTATAAAAGTTAGGTATTTCTTTCTGATCACATTTAAAGCTAACAAAGTGCCTTTTTTAATAAATATTAAAAAATATGAATTGGGGTCAAAAACATGTAAAGTCCATAATTAATTATTTTTTAGGCGCTTATTACACCAAAAAGGCCACTTTTATTTTCATGAAAAAAAGTATTTGCTATTCTTTTGTTTGGATGTGGTGCAAATTTCAAAATGGTCATTCTATTGGTTCTTCTGGAATAAAATGAAAAGCTGTGGCGCGCAGCGTAGATTACATCAGTGGTGAGTCGCGCCCCATCCTGTTCGTCAGTTCTCTAATTTTAGCCACTTTCTACACCAAAACGGCCACTTAAATATTCATAAAACAATTTTTGCTGTTCTTTTGACTAGGTGTGGTTAAAATTTTAAGATGGTCGTTTTATTGCTTTGTCTGTAATTAATTAAAATGCAGGAACGCGCAGCGTAGATTGGGTTAGCGGTGAGCCCCTAGTCACTCTTCACCAAATCTATGATGTGCGCTCCTGTATTGTATTTTATTTCAGACGAACCGATAGAATGAACATCTTGGAATTTAAACACCGTATAAACAAAAGAACAGTAAATACTCATAACTTTTGCTTTGAAAATAAAATTGGCCTTTTTGGTGTAATAAGCAGATAAACAATATTTTATTTTGGACCTGTTTTTGACCCGAATCCATACTTTTAATTTTTATTAAAAAAGCAATTTATTATCTCAAAAATGTGGCCAAATCGAAATATATAACTTTTATAGTTTTCTAGATATTTTAATTTAAATAAAGTGACAAGTGTTTTTGGCGATATTTCGAAATTTTCAAAACCGGCTAGCTACAAGACTGCAACAGAAAAAGTTTTAACAGTCATTTCTAAATTATACCGAGATAGTATCTATGTGTAGGCAAAATATTACTCAAAAATAAAGAATTGAGGGAAATGGACGAGTTGGTCTGGCTTGGAATTGCCCAACTGTATACATGTAGTAAGTAATTTTTACTGTAAATAATACTGTTACAATAAAAATAAATAACACCTAAATAAACAATGATGTAATACCAACTTGAATAAAAGAACACTCAAATATGATAATTAATTCACAAATTATGGTAATGTAAATTAATGACAACTTCCTTCTAAAGATTTTTATGCGGAACTATAAGCATAAAAATAAACAGTGTATATTAAATAATATAATAAAAAATATTATTATTATTTTTTCTATATAGGTAGGCACTGGAATTTTAGAATACCTATAGATGGAAATGTAGGTGTTTACACCCTATAATTTTACATCGAGCTTCATTGGGTCAAAAAATTAGGTTTGTTTCATTTGAGCCCTTAAGTATACTTAAGCGCCTTTAAACAATAACATTATAATGTTCTTGTTTAAAGGCACCCGTTCTTCGTTCGGGTAAATCACAAGCGCCAGAATTGTGGTCTATTATCCTACTTTCCTAAAATCAGATGTTTTACATAATATTTGTTTTTTATCTCCGAATATTAATATACATATATTTGGAAACTAAACATTTCGACGCAAACAACTGACGCAGTTGCAGCGCATAAAAATCCGCCTTGCAGAAATCGAGCGACGATTACTCATAGTCGAGAAAATTCCAACTAAAATCGCTACGCCAAAATTACAGCAGGTGAAAATTTTTCAGTGCAGTCAGTTATCAGACATTCTTACAAGATCAGTTCAAAATTTATAAATTAAATATAAATTTTTTTAAATTTGACAGTGTTTTTTTCGCTGATTTTAAAAATACTTTTAGTAAGTATCTATGTTTACTGTTAAATGTTTTTGTTTTGCTTAATTCTTGACCTATCTCAGCAATACTAATTAACAACGAGATAGTTATACACAATTTTAGAGTCTGTTTACACTTAAAATAATCCAAGCGCGTGACGCATCACGCGTAATGCGGTGATTTTCCAAACGCCTATCGGCTCATGTAAAATTCACCCCAATTGTCATCGGATTGTCTCTATAGTACATAATAGGTATCTTTCTTGGTTCCTGCACTCTTACACTTTATAGTTAAACATAGTTCTTGATGTTTAGGGGCATATGCACAGGCTTTTATACCGTTATTTGCCAGCACACAAGATACATGACGGCACATCAAGCCAATCACAGCATTGCATTTTATGTATTATGTTAGTTATGCGAGCCCCTGGCTAGGCGTTGAGAATCAAAAAACAAATACAGTACTTATTTGGTTGTGTAAAAAGTGTAGGTACGTCAGTGCAAGAAAGTGCTAAATGTGACACCCAGGGTAATTGTGACATGTCCTGTTATAATTCTTCTAAACAAGTTTAAATCAAATCGAAATTTTACGCGAAATATTTAATACTGTCAAAAACCTAATGCCAGGGTTGGATTGGATGTAAACTAGTTTAGAAAAATTATAACAGGACATGTCACAATTACCCTGGGTGTCACATTTAGCCTAACCCACTGTACCAACGAACAAACATAATATGCAGTTGTTCACTATAATAAAGTGCTAATAATTTGCTTTTATTTGGTTGGCCGCATTTTAGGTGCATGCATACTAAGAAGCAGAGCTTATTATTAAAAAAATTGTGTCTAAATTTAAAAGAGCTTTCAAAAATGATTTAATTTAACAATTAAATATAATATACTGCCTATGTCTACAAGCATCCAAATAATTTATCTTTTATTTAGATAATAAATTTTTAGTTATTTTAATTTAAAATAAATACCTACAAAGTAATCAAAAACAACCTACTCACATCTAGGAATATTTATATTTTTTTTAATAGATTAATTTATTTAATTTTGCTAATATTAGTTTTTCATTAAGAACAAAGGTCTATATTTAATATTTTAAAATTAAATGATGTGATGTGTATAAAAGTTTGACGCACGGATCTGTGGCTACAAGAAATATGTTTGGAATGTGTGTGCAAGTGGGATGCCCGATGTAAGCACGCACGCCTTATAACGCTCTGGACTGAAAGAAGGGAGCCCAAGTGATTCCTCCCCCGTCGGAGACTTCCTTTCATGCGGAGAACTATATAAATACTTTGGTGGCACTTAAGTTGGTGCAACTTTACATTAAAGCCTAACCTCCTAGCTTGAAGCTTAGCGCCTGTCTGTAATATACATTACATTTTAATTATTGCTTATATTTTTTTATCCTTATTACTTATTGTTTTATATGCATATATGCAAATCTATCTGTATTATTTTTGTTTTGGCAAATTTTAAATACAATATTTAAAATAAAACTTTCATGTTAAAAATAAACATGTTTATGTATGCTTTTTAAAACAAAATACGTAGTAGTCATTCAAAACAATGACTTCAGGGTAAAAAATATTGTCTAGTGTTTTTATATAATATATAAAAATAATACAATTTAATATATAATATTATTAGATTACATATTGTTTAATATAATATAAAAAACTAGGAAATTCTTTGTTAACTACAGAGGCGAGCTAATATTAAAGGTTTAATAACTTAAATTTAGATTATTAACATGTTTTAGGTTTTATATTAATGTTTTATACCTAAAAAAACGAATTTGAAAATTACTTTATTTTTTTTTTTGTATTTTTTTTTCTGATACTCTTCAAGTATATACCAAAAAATTAAATCATGGGCAAGACACCTAGACACCTAGATATATGTAATAAAATACACCTATTATGTGAATAGGTATTGGTAACAGCTTCGTGTTTGGTGGGTACCAAGAAACCTTATTTCACACAACTATAGTCCAACCACACAACTATGGTCCAAGGCCCCCAGGGGGCGGGGGTAATTATTTTTAAATGTTTACAATTTCTTATAAAAGTAATTGTATGTATACAGTAACAAAAGTACAAACCAAGGTTAACGTAAACCAACGTCCCCTATTAAAAAAAATCAAACAAACAAAATTAGCCATAGAAAAAAAAACGACGAATTTCCGCAAAAGATGGTTATAATTTTCAAATTCATGGTTGTCCAAATAGGAAGAATATACTTTACTTCTAACGATAACAGATTTTTTTGCGAAAATAAAAAAATTAAAAGATAGTCACGAAAAAAAAAAAGGTGCGGTTCCTCAAAGAGTGATTATCATTTTCGGATACAGGGGCGCCAAAATAACTAGAATATACTTCGTTTCCAACCATAACAGATTTCCATAACGTTTTTTGCCAAAACTAAAATTTATATTAAAAAACGCCATAGAAAAAAAAAAACGGTGAATTTCCGCAAAAAATGGTCATCATTTTTGAACTTAGTAGGGTCAATTTAGTTAGCTGGTAAGTGATTTGTAACAATATCAGATTTCCTGCAAACGAAAGTTTGGCCAACGAAATAATTGTAAAACTATTGACAAATAAAATTTATTTATCCAATACACCAATATAAAGACTGTCGTCAATTTACCCAAGGAAATTCATTGTTTATAAATTGTCTTATGTCTCCCTTAGCAACGTGAAGAAATATTTTTACAATCAATCTTTTAGAAAAGACACTTTTTCAAAAAATACTTACATTTTAGGGTGTGTGCGTTGATCCCGGGATTCCATTTATTAATCTTACGAGCCAAACGGCTTAAATAAACAGTAACAATGTTTAAAATTTTAAAGCAATAAACTTTCAATCATAACCTCAAAATTGAAATTTCTTCATTTATAATTTTTGATAATTATCGAAAATTTTATACTCGCGTTCGTATTTTTCTTTTGATTTGGGTGGTATAGTATTGAAAACGACACCAAGCGGTAAAATAAATCTTGTTTCTAAACTATCAAACTTGCAATTGTTTTTTGTACCGTAGCCGCCTACTGTTTCAGGGGTCATAATGAAATAAAACATTGTGTGTACATAAAAATCATTATTAAAGATCGCATTTTCTTATGTTTACAAATGTATTGGATAAAATTTTGTATGACACACGTGGGTATTTAGATATTGTCCACTCAAGAATATTGAACTGCTCGGCATACGGCCGTCGTGGGTCAAACATTCTCTCGTGGACAATATCTTACTTTAACCACTAGTACCATAATAGTATATTAAAGTACTAGTTTCATAACATACGTTTTTAGCGCTCGAGTACAAGTTTAGAAAATGAGCCGCAAGCGGCTCGTTTTCTAAACTTGTACTCGTGCTCTAAAAACGTGTTATGAAACGAGTGCTTTATACAATATTTTCTATTTTGCTCTAAAATTTAAAAAAACTTACATTTAAATTGATGACTGATTTAGGGATTTTTGTTTTGGATTGGCATTACAGTTTACATAATGTTTAAATTTCTAAGAACAAATATTTTGATATATTTTATAGTCATCTCTTCTCTTTTTTACTGCAATTAACCAAACCACAATTTTAACATGGTAAAAATAACCTAAACACAAAATTTTGTAGAAAATTCAACTTTAAAGCGACATTGACATTTGCACGGAAAACGTCAAGCGATAGGCCAGGCCTGTTGCCAACCCAAAAGAACAAAAAGTACAGACCTCTTATGGGCCTATAAGAACACGCAAAATGCGTGTGATTATGAGCTTATAAGAGTCGCAAAATATTATTATTAAAAATGATAGAACTTTGCCAATTTCATATTAATTCAGTGAATCATAATTTAAACTCGAAAGGATGATTAAACATGAAAATATGGAACCTATCTAAGTATGGATATTGGCGTTACAAATTGGCAATTAACAAATTTGGTATACCAATTAATTTGTATACACCTATTAATAATTATTATTATAATAGGTCCTATTATAGGTAATTATATAGGTAATCAAAATTAAATTGATTTTAACTTAATAAATAATAATAATAATTATAATTATAATTATTATAAAACATCGCTATGGAAAAATATTAGATTTAAATTTAGTTTTTAAAGATGGGTACCTACGGGGCACAGGGGAATTTTTGGACCGAAAAGTGGTCACGGCCTTATAACTTTTTTGTTAGTTATAATTTTTTAATGAAAATTTCACAGAATTTTCCCAGATATTTAATGAAGAGATTACTTAAATAATTATAAAAAAAATAATTATACTGGCGTTTTCTTTCAATTTATTTAATTTTATAAAATAATTAAAATAAAATATTTTCTACAATCAGTAGCGTCGCCAGAGGGAGTCATAGGGATAAAGAAATAGTTATTTGCGCTCCTAGTAGAGGTAAGTGATTTTTTCTGTGTGAGGTCGTATTTTATGGACCGATAAAATAAAGTTATCATGTTCTGTCTGGGATTGGGCCCTGTTATGCAAAAAGCAACCAACCCAGGGGTGCGTGCGGTTATCTCGGTAAATATGCATCTTACGATAAAAATGTATATAACCAATTTTGTTAAGTTCGGATAATTTTTTTTATTTATAATAATAATAGATATACATTTTCAAATATGGCCATGTTGGGGGTAATTTTTTTTTTCTATTTTTCAGCCAAATCGGAGGATAAAAGTTGTTATGAGCAAACTTGTGGCTCTTGAAATTCTCTATAAGTTCTTTATATTATGAGTTTTTATTTTGTTACGGTTACAGTGGGCGGCGAGTTGCGCCCTCTGTAACCATGCCAAAGAACCTATGAAAATTTATAATATATGAAACTTATGAAGAATTTCAAGAGCTACAAGTTTGCTTATAACCACTTTAATCGCCCGATGAATAATTTGGACGAAAAATGGGAAAAACCAATTTCACTTCGAACATGGTTATTTTTAAATTAACTCGATTATTATTAATATGTTAAAAAAATCATCCAAACTAAAATTGTTGGAAATTTCCTCCTTAACAAAATTGGTTATATGCATTTTTATCGTAAGATGCATATTGAGCAACTTACCCATAAAATTCAAGATAGCGGACACTAAGGACACTAAATCTGTAAACTCTAGTTCAGTTTCCTAGTGACTGCATCACCGATCTAGTGTCCTTAGCGGACATCACAGCCCGTGTACATTTATTGCAATTTACATTTAATA
The DNA here is from genome assembly GCA_958510825.1 of Brachypterus glaber. Lineage (NCBI taxonomy): Eukaryota > Metazoa > Arthropoda > Insecta > Coleoptera > Kateretidae > Brachypterus > Brachypterus glaber. Next base: position 22,708,605 of record OY294050.1, read on the forward strand.
TTTGACTGGACTATACCGTTAAAACAAACAAATACCATCAATTATGGTCCATTATGGTTAAATTATAAATGTTTATTAGCATTAAAAATTGAAATGACGTAATACGCACTACAGGAGATTTTTTACATTTAGTGGGAGTGAAAATATGATCATGCACGGTTGTTGATTTTCTATTCTAAACGTATGAATAAAGAATTCAGTATGAATTGTGAATTTTAAGCAGTGATATATAGATATAATAGGTATGCATACACATTAGTTATTTATGGTACTAGTGGGTAAAGTAAGATATTGCCCATGAGAAAATTAACCCAAACGAGGCGTCAGCCAAGCAGGTTAATTTTCGAGAGGGCAATATCGGTTTACCCATGAGTGCCATACAAGGTTTTATCCAATAATTAGGTTAGAAATTCATATTTTTATTAAAAATTTTAATGACATTTACAAGAAAATAATTTGACAAGTGACAGTTGAGTGGGTAAAATAAATAATTATCCACTCAATAAAGTAAAAGCCACACGGGGGTTATTATTGAGTTAATCTATTTAAAAAAATAATGCTGGTAATTGACTCATTATCTGTATGTATTGGATAAAAATATTTTATTACTGAATAATTATACAGGGTGATCATTTACTGGCATGTCAAAATTTATTACATCCAAAAATATAAAAAAAAGTTTCTATAGAGGTTGGTCCTGAAATGAGCCTTAAGCTACGACCCTTCAAAGAATGCCATATTGAATAAAGAACAAAAAAAACACAAATAATGCTGTCTTCATTTAAAACTAAGCAAAAAAGTATTCTTCACCAAAACACCTAAATTTCATATTAAAGGAGTAGCATAATAGCTACTAGTAGCCTAATAAATAGCCTTTTAAAAAGTAAAATTTTTGGTGGCACAAAATGTTCCTTCCTCTTAATTCCATTTTTTTTTTAAAACGGTTGCTCCTACAGTATTACATTATGCCATTATTTATGTATTTTTACTCAAGTAATTTATATTTTTCAAGAAAAAGTCCAAAAAAATACACATAAAGAAGTTTGGGGCAGAAATGTGTTAAGCATCACATATTTTGTCCGTCTAGGCACACCTCTGGATAAATCCAAAAAAATAAATGAACATAAACGTATTGCTCTTATTAATACCAATATACATGCAAAAGCTTGTCGCTCTAGCTTAAACGGTACCAGAGTTATTAATTAAAACCTATTTTTATTAGAATTTTAAAGGGCCGTAGCTCCCTTAGGGCTCATTCCCGGACCAACCTTTATAGGAACTTTTTTTGACATTTTTTAATGTAGAATCACCTCTTAAATTTTGGCAAGCCACTTTGTCTCATTACTTCATTTAAAATAGTCTTGTACACAGAATGCTAAATTTTGGCATTCTTCTAATATCATGTAAAGTGCCAATATGCTACAAACTAAAAAGCTTTAAATTATACATTTTTTGCAAAAATTAGTGATAATCTAAACAAAGACAAAAAATACCAAAATATATATATACAGAGCGGTCCAAAAGTCACCCCCCCCCTCTTAACTTTTGAACCAGTTGAGATATCGACTTCAAATTTGGAAATTTTAAATAAGACAACTTAAACTATCTTTTAGCATATATTTAATACTTTCAGCTCTTAAAATGTGGGCAGGGGGGCATGGGGGAACATTTTTTAAATAGAAAGGGGGGTCGTGCAATACATCATTTTAAATCTTATAAAATTCTCCATTTAACTCCATATTTTTAAATAATTTTTTTTTTTTTGGGTTTAAAATACCCATTATTAATGTCAAAATTCCTCTAAAAAAAACAAATAATTTTTTAAAAATGCCTAATTTCATCATAAAAAATTTAATTATACTCTTAAACTAGTTTTAGTTGACATAAATAAAAATTTATAAAAAAAAACTTAAAAAATCGAATGTTTTAGCACAAAAAATTGAAAAATCAAAACCTTAAAAGACATTTTAAAAAAATTTAAAAATTAAGCTTTAAAATGATGTATCACACGACCCCCCTTTCCATTTAAAAAAATGTCCCCCATGCTCCCCTGCCCACATTTTAAGAGCTGAAAATATCAAATATATGCTAAAAGATAGTTTAAGTTGACTTATTTAAGAGTTCTAAATTTGAAGTCGATATCTCAACTCGTTCAAAAGTTAAAAGGGGGGGGGGTGACTTTTGGACCGCACTGTATATATACAATATTTCTGCTTAGCTCTTATCCTTTTTATCCAATTTTATCTTAATTTAAACTTGTTTTATTAAACTCTTTTTTTTTTTCAGGAAAAAAATGTCAATGTTCTACGAGCCATACGACGTTTTGAATTCGAGGTCAAGATATTACCAAGGCCTGGAAAATTTTATGAATCCCTTTTTTAGTCCAAAAAGGGTACAAGTGGATGAGAAGGAGGCATTCCAAGTCAGTGTGGATGTTCAACAGTTTAAACCCAGTGAATTGTCAGTCAAAGTTACAGATGAGAATGTTGTTACAGTTGAAGGTAAATATACATATAAACTATGTACAGCAGGGTTTTTCAAAAAAGTCTCATCCCTCATGTTTTGAAAAGTGCCAAATTTAGCTCAAAAAAATTGGGGAAAAATTAAATATTATATATTTTTAATCAAATTTATCTGGTACGCCATATCGTACAAAAAGCCAATATTTAAATCTATGAAAAATTCTAGCTCTAATAAATAAAAAAAAATAAATAAAAAGTTAGTTGTTTTAAAAATTTTTAACCGAAAAATGGACTCTGTGCCGAATTTAAACTTTAAAACGATAATTAAAACGATAAAATTAGCCCGCTCCCACTTCATTTATATACTGAAAAAAAAATATATATATTGATTTTTTAATATTCAAGTTTGAAATGAAGTTTCGTATTTTTAAAGATGAAATTTGGTACAGATTTATATTTTGCAGTTGAGTCTACTTCACTCACCAACTTGGGGATTTTTAAAAACACTTTATTTTTGAAATGGCCTAATGTACACCTATTTATTTCCATTTTGTCGGAAAAATTACCGAGACAGATCGATTTTAAATATAGGATTATATTTTGATAATAAATCAAAACCTCGAATTTTCACCCCTTTTCATCCAAATATACAATTCTAGACAGCAACAGGGCCGTAACTAGGGGGCAAGGTGGGCTAAGCTCCCCTTACCTTGGTTTAAGCCCCCCAGGCGTTTTTTAGGCCACCTTCATATACACTTTTAAACTTATATAATAAAAAAAGCTAGAGATCAGACATCCAAGCAAGTAAAAATAAAATTAAAACTCTTTCTAAAGTTATTTTAACCTGTATATTATTGCCTGCTGCGCTGCAGATTATATATGTTGTAATCACAATAAACACGCAGGCCCTGCGCCAGCCAAAATCTTTATCCAAAATCAAATGTATAAGCAAATTGTAATTAAAATAATTTGGTGTTTCATACAAATAATTTGTTTTTCAAATTCTGGTCTGGTTGAGTAATACGTGACCTTGAAAATTTTAAAAAAATTACTTGCGGCACTAAACTAGATTGCAAGCCATTTAAAGTAACACGAGTATAAGTAAATAAAAAAAATAGTATTAAATTATGTTATGCAAATTAAAAAGAAATAGCAAAGACTTGTTTGTTACCTACTCAGAAGAAAATCCTTGATTACCAATAATATAGTCACAGTGTCACAGGGTCAGATTCCTTCCAAGATTTTTGATTAAAAGGTTTTAAAAAATAATTTGCCAGTATTATGTTTTCTTTTTTAATTATGACCTTTAAATTTAGGAAAATTTGCCTGCGGTGCTAAACTTGATTGATAAATTGAGGTTAGTGGTATTTAGTATTTTTAGATGTTAGATATATATTATTCTGTTTTGTTATTAGTATTTGGTCCTTTAGATTTCTAAATAAATTGCCTGCGGCGCTGAAAATAGCTACCAAACCCAATTCTGTGGAAAACTTGTATTTAAAGTAATTTATAAATAATTTGTTTTAAAAATTATAAACTGAAATTTATAAATAATTTGTTTTAAAAATTATAAACTGATGATTTAAAAAAGTTTTTTTCCTGCAGCTCTAACATATAATAAAGTCACATACTTGCAGTCATGGGAATGCCTGCGCGTCGCGGCGCACATGCAAAAAAATTTAATTAAAAGGTTTAATAAAATAATTTGCGTTTTAAAATCTAAGGTATTAAGAAAATGCGTTTAATGGAAAATTCTAAAAAAAATCGCCTGCGGCGCTTAACTGGTTTTCCAATAAGGTAAAATTATTGGATATCTGGAAAAAGCAAAACCTTAAGATTTTTAAAAAGTTTCGCTTGCCGCACTAAAAAAATAATATTTGGACCTCAGATAGGCATAAACAAATATTCAAATACCTAACTGAAATCATTTGAAAAGAAAATTAAACCAAGGAAAACTTTTATGGCTAAAATTAAAAAAACATTAAGATATTGCAAATTTTAAAAACTGGCGAAGGCGCTCATTCCGTACCACAATGGGGGCTGAGCCCCCCTAGCTTTTTTTCTGGCTACGGCCCTGGACAGCAACCTCCAACTTGTGATATTTCATTAAAAAGATTGAAACATTTTAAGTTAATTGGTAAAATTAAATTTGTTTTACCCGCTTTTTACAAAATTAGTGGGACTTTAACCTTTTTTTGATTTAAGACAATAATAATTTTAAGATAATTATAATTTTTTCTATGACTTATGTTGTAAAAAACTGACGAAGTTTGGGGTAATTACTGTTCATGATGCCCTGTGAACTACCCCTATAGCTTATATTTTACTTAGCGCATGATTATCCCTTTTACAATTATGGCTGTAAAATAAAATTGTATTTTTCTTTTTTTTAAATCATGTAAATACCATTAATAAAACATAAATAAAAATAATATTCCACGATATTTTTAACTGCTACAATAATATTAATCTTCATTTATTTTTAGTTCAAGTTCTCAACGAATCACGTATTTTTATTTTATTTTCCAGGAAAACACCCAGAAAAACGAGACGAACACGGCACAATTTCTCGCCATTTTGTAAGAAAGTATGACATCCCTCCGGGTTTCGACACCACCAAAATCGAATCAAAACTCTCCTCAGATGGAATTTTGACAATTTTGGTGGGCCGATATGTCAAAGAAAAAAAGAACATCGAAGTACCCATCCAACAGACTTACACACCCATGAAAACCATGCAGAAAGAAGCAGAAGCAGCGAAAAAAACAACTGAACATAAGATACATGTAGAAAAAAGTAATACTAGTAACGCTGCGCAGACTAACGGATATACTGCTGCTCAGACCCACAAATTTAGCGCGCAGCCCAGTGCACAGCCAAGTACTTCAACGAATAGTTCAGTAGATGCGTCACTTTTCTCAGCGAAGCATCCCGGGGAAAGAATTATACATGTTCAAAGAGAAATTTCACCAATAAAAGAAGACAAAAAACAGGATGAAACAGATTTGTAGATGTTTTTAGTACATTAAATTATTTATTTCTAGTTTTAAGCTTTAGTTAAGTACTAATAAGTACGAACGAAATATATTATAATACAGTTTTTTTACTACCTAAGTGCTAGCTTGCATATTAGGTATCTACCGTGGTAAATGCTTATTTACCATGACAAGCAATAAAATCAGTTATTTTTCATTTATTTGTCAGACTGACAGCTATGTTAAAATAATGTTTAATAGTAGTAGTAATAGTACGCGAACCTAGTTTTCAGTGCACTCAAGTGTGGCATAATATACTGTTATATAACTATAGTTTTTCTTGTATTAACTATAGGATTCGGCACCAGAAATAGTAGTAGTAGTAAATTCTTCAATCTATAATAAAGGGTACATAATATAATATATATATATATATATATATATATATATATATATATATATATATATATATATATATATTATATTCTTTTTCCTAATAAGTTAATAATAATAAATTATTAAAATTTCAAGAAACAAAATAGGTAAAGGAACAAAAATGTTTGTGTGCCATATCCATTAATACATTTTGTTTAATCCTTGCATATGTTATTCTGTACGACTGACATTTTCTGCATTAAATTAAATTAAATACAGTTTGGCTTGTTAAGCAGGATATTATCTGCCAATGATGTTATACTTATCTTTATTTTATTAGAGTAACTTTTAAATGTCAACAAATAATAATTTTTTAACCCTGTACAAATAACTATGAAAACATATATTTTATTTTTATATGTGCTTTTTAAATGTATATATATTTGAATTTTAAAAAAAAATTAATACTTATGTAGATGTAATTCTGTAAAAATATATATTTTCGTATAAAAAATGTATTTTAGTGGACTTACCTCGTTTCTGATAATGTGCTTGATAAATGGACTCTAATTTTAAATCATCATCGTCACAGGGATGATCCAAAATAGCACCAGTTAATTCTCTCATCTAAAAAAAGTGATAGGTAAGTACTTAACTCTCTATTTGACAAATCTTGGGGAAGTCAAAATTATTTTAAATGCATTTTTTAGTTAAATAGGGTACATTTTACCAATATTTGAAAATATTTTCCAATATTTTCACTTTTTGCAAAAATGTGCACCTATTAACCAGAGTTAACATCTTCAAATAACATAAGTTACAGTATTTTATCATAAATAATCCATTAAGTTACAATACATGAAATTATAATTTTCTCCTTTCTGGAGCTAAAAGAAAAATCTATTCATCTAAAATAAATAATAATAAAATATTTTTTCGAACAGAAATATGAAACACTTTGCTCTTTTTTTTAGTCATCAACATTATTAACCAGGAATAAAGCTTTTTTTCAGAGCCAAGAACCTTGGTCCCACCCTCCCCCCAAAAATCCTTCATATCACCACTGATACTAGGCAATGTAAACTATAGTTAACTATAGTTAACATATAAATTACGTATAATGGGCAATGTAAACTATAGTCCAAACGTATATTTTAAATCAGGTTATATATTTCTAAGTAACGTAAATTTTAAATTTAATTTCACTACTGTATTTTACAGGCATTTATAAACAATTATACCAATTTTTGTAATTACATTTCAATTTTTATTGAAAAATAATTAAATAAAACTCCAAACTCGCACGTGCTTTACTCACTAAAAACGCAAAATGGCAACTGGATGAAATTAATGCTTTTAATTTTAGTTTGAATAATTACTGTAAGAAGGCATTAATTAAATGGTATAGTTTGTGATTTACATTTCTTGGTTGGGTAGATATTTCTAGAATTCAAGTAAAAAATAGTTATTTATGGTACTAGTGGGTAAAGTAAGATATTTCCCATGAGAAAATTAACCTGCGAGGCGTCAGCGAAGGTTAATTTTCGAGAGGGCAATATCGGTTTACCCACGAGTGCCATACAAGGTTTTATCCAATAAATAGCTTAGGAATTCATATTTTTATTAAAAATTTTAATGACATTTAAAAGAAAATAATTTGACAAGTGACAGTTGAGTGGGTAAAATAAATAATTATCCATTCAATAAAGGAAAAGCTACGCGGGGGTTATTATTGAGTTTATCTATTTAAAATAAAGCTGGTAATTGTCTTATTATCTGTATGTATTGGATAAAATGTTAAATTTAATGTCATCTAGAATTAACAAAATCAAATAGAGGGTTAAACTTAAAAAGGTCATAAAAAGTATACCCTCTGTTCAAATAGTCTCCAGCTGATGGTAACTTCTTGATACTTCTCGCAAATTGCCTTATTTTTTAGTTTTTTGGTATTTCTTAATATAATTTCATGTTTGTTTAGGCTTGTACTATTCTACTTAATTAAGCATCCCCTAGCCCAGAACTTGTGAGAGTTAGTAATAGAGGGAACAACCGGCTTTAACTGACTTTTTATATATAAACTGGTTCGAAAGTCACTCGCTATATATAGCGAGTGTCTTGCCTTCATCAAATTTCAATTATAATTGTTGATAATTATCAATTATAATTCTTAATTAACTGAAAAAGGAGAGTGGAAATCGAACTCACGCTAATCAGATTGTCAAGTATTTGACATAGACGCCCCATCCCGCTCAAATATTCTTTTAGACTAAGCCCTGCTGAAAATGACGGGTCTGGGCGGGTATAAATGGTGCATAAACGAGACTTGAGCGGATGAAATTCACCCGCTCAAGTACGTCATTTTCAATAGGGAGAGAATACATATTATATAATTATTTTACCTACAAAATTTAATAAAATAAGGGCAGTTAAAAAATTATCGCTGCTAAATTTTAGGATAAAACTTTTCACTTATTTATTTTAGTTTCAAAATCTGTCTCTTTTGATTGTATAGAATAAAATAATCTGCCTTATTAATTTTACAATAAACGAATATCAAAATTAAATATATGTTTACTTTCGAGCGACCTGGGTAGAGAAAAAAGTTACATTAGGACAATTTTTTATTAGATTTTAATGTATAGGTACAGTATAGTATATACAAGTTAATGTGGACAGTGTTTTTAATAATAGTAAAGAATTTTAATTAATTTAAAACGTGTGAAAAGCCTCATACATGAGATTTTGATATAAAACAAAAACATAAAGTGAAAAGTTATCTACGGGCATAAAATATTTTTACTTGTAATTTTGGCGAAGGCGAATATATTTGGCTGCATGATTCTGCAGACTTTTTACCATCGGTGAGCTAAATTATTGTGTAAATCTTTATCTTACATATTAACAATAATAACACAGGTTATGTCAAAATCCTGACGTGTAAGGGTTAAACGGGTTACGGATTCGGTTTCAGCGGGAAAAAATACATAGGAATATCATATTGGAATCCAAAAATATATTTTTTTGTGGGCCTGTGTAATTTTCAGTTTATTTTATTGCTATAATGTGAATATTATTCACATATCACGGTGATTTTTTGGGGGTACTTTTTGTTTTTTTGGAAACCCTGAAATTCCTTTAAAATTCGATAGAACCTTCTATTATTATGATTTTCAGCGAAAATTAAGAAAATCTACCGAGCGCTCCTTTTTTTATTAAAAATAAAAAAAAATGATTAATGTGCTGCAAAGAGTAAAACAAGCCGTAAAGATATGTAATGCTACGCATTACATTATATACTAATCACAGTAAATGGTATAGTGCATGCATGCATTTTTCAAAATAACTAAAAAAAAAAATAAAAAAAATAAAAAAACTTTCAACAATTATTTTTTTAATTTTCACTTTTAGCCAAAACAAAATAAAAAAAATATTTAAAATTTTTGTAATTTTTTTTTTCATTTTTTTTTATAATTATTTGAGAAAAATGGATTACACCATTTACTGTGAATAGTATTTAATGTAATGCGTAGCATTTCACGGCTTGTTTTACTCTTCGCAGCTAGTTTAGCATTTATTTTTTTTGAGAAAAAACGAAGCGCTCGGTAGATTTTTTTCATTTTCGCTGAAAATCGTATACATGGGCGGTACTATCGAATGGTAATGAAATTTCAGGGTTTCCAAACAAAAAGAAAATAACCACAAAAGAGCACCGTTATATATTATACAGAATATATTGTATATAACAAACCTCATCATTAAGGGTTGCAAGTTCCTTATACAACAACAGTTCCTTTTGTGCCAAAAGTTTATATTTATCGCTCGAGGGTGCATATAAATGGGCATCGCAATGACAGTATGGTTCCACAAGCTTTGCTACATAATAATTGTTTGGTTTTGTGATAACTGGAGGTTGAGATGGTCTAAAATGGGAAAAATATACAATGGAAGATATAAAATTTTATTCGGGCTCAAAAATTAATTTTATAAAGCCCTTAAAGTAAAAAAAAATCCTTTTTCAAAGATTCATATAGCTGATTTTTTTTTAATTCAAAAATCTCACAGAGAATAAAATTTAAAGTGTAAGGCACCATTTAAAATAAATTTTTCGTACTAAAACATTCTGGGTGCCCGTTTTTCGACCTCAAGCATGGGTATCTCGGTTATCTCGGTTATTATAAGAGATACAAGATAGGTTAAATTAGAATAAGTTGCACATTTTTATGTTGATCAATACTATGAAAGAAAATGTTACCTGTAATTTTTTTCTAATCGCAAAACAAAAAAATAAAAATCCTGAGTTTCGTCTTTATTTTTTTGAGCGAAAACCGACGTAGGTAGACATTTTTAACTGAAACATTGTTAACGTATTTTTTTGCAAGAAATCTAAATCTGTTATCATATTTTCCATTGCATTTTAGATACAACAGTTACACCACTTAACTTCGTTTTTTCTTATGGGCGGTATTTTGGATTTTTACATTTTTGAATGTTTTTTTTTTTTTATTACGATAATGTATCATACGAGATGATCAAGTCTTACACTTCGAGCGAAATCAAAAAATTAATTTTTGCCCAGAGTGCTTTGGAAGCAACAAAGCTTTTAAATTAACAGCGGTTAGTTTTGAAACTGTAAATATTGTCAATGTGACATTGCCACCTACACGCATGCGTGATCTCGGCATTTAGATCTAGAATTAGCCGCTCCTCACATTTTGATAATCCAAAGGCCGAGACTTGATCATCTCGTGTGGTACATTATCGTAATCAGAAAAAAAAATGTAAAATTTCAAAATGGCGTTAATAAGAAAAAAACGAAGTTAAGTCTTGTAACTCTTGCAACTAAAATGCCATGAAAAATATGATAACAGATTTAGATTCCTTGCAAAATGGTACCTTCACAATGTTTCAGTTAAAAATGTCTAGCTTTGACGGTTTTCCTCAAAAAAAAAAACCGAAAATCAGGACTTATTTTTTTTTTTGCAATAATTAAAAAACAAAAAATGATAGGTTAAATTTCTTTTTAAATTATTGATCTGCATAAAAATGCGTAACTTTTTATTGGCACATCCAATATACGAATCTGTTTTGAAAATATTCACTGTTCGATTTTAATTTACTATCTTGCTTGATGAAACAGACCATAGGTAATGTAATTATAAGTAATAATTAGGGTCACTTGATCAGTTGTTCTAGTATTTTGGAGCTTAGCCATTTCTGGAAGTTATAGACTGATAAAAATCCCAAACCGACCAACCACCAACACACATTAACACAGTGTGTTAGTAACACACCCAGACAAACTAGGAAAATCATCGAGTGACCCTAATAATAATGATATAAGTAAAAAAAAACAAAAAGTAATATTGTAGGAATCAACATTTACCTTGCAGTTATGGGTCTAGAATATGGCCATTTATAGTCATTTTTCTGATTGGTTAAGAATGTATCTTTATCCACAGGCATTTTTTATAACACTAAATTTTATTTACGAAAATTTTGAAATTTGAATTTTACGAGCTTATTTACATGGTTCCTGTTCGGGTTTGGGAAACAAAATACTGGAAGTTTTGTTCCACAGAAATCTTATTCCGATTCTTATCACGAGATAGCCGAAAAAATTCTGAATTAATCTTGTCAATATAACCAGAAAATCCATGTTTGACATTTTATTACATATTGTGTCAAACTGATGATAACTATCTTGATCTGAATACCAAGTAAAGTAAGAATTTAGAAACCTGCAAACTTTAGGTGCATATCTAGTAGTGTAACTCAGACAACATTCTTGAATTTCACGTTTAAGTGATATCACGTTTAAGTGATATCACGCCTGAGTACAATATGCAGTTAGAGTTATCACGCGTTTCTTTTATTCGGTTCTGCATATAAAAAAGGTCCTCGCCTCTGAATAAAAGCTTGAAACTAATTACCCCTGACGGAAATTTTGATAACTAAAAAATAATTTCCAAATTTCCAAACTGAAGCAACTCCCCCTGCCCCTATACCTTCATCGCGTCATCCCTGCACTCAAACTTGTTTCTTCTTGGGTTAGCCTTAGGGCAAACATGAATCGCTTATTTTTTTTTTAAATTAGTAAGAAATTTATTTATGCTAAGTATACAAAATAGTTAATTTTGTATTAAGAGCCCAAAATGACTGATTTCTGCTTGAGCGTGGAGTTTGCTGATCGAGACGTCTAGCCGAAATCAACAATCACGGGAAAACAGAAATCACATTTTGCGCTAGTAATATAAAAAAGATTTTTTCTACGATCTAAAGTAAATAAATTTCAGACAGTAAGTTACCTTATAAGGTCGCATCACTTGAGTATAATTTTCTGAAAACCTGTTGGTGTAAAAGTAAAATCCTAATGGCAGTAACTGTCCATAATTCCTTCGTAACAACAAATATATAGTACACAAAATTGAGATTTGATTCAAAATAAATAATAATTTCATATTAAAAAATTGGCTTTTGGCGGACCAACATATCGCCTCATATAACTGACAGCTGTTTAACGAGTGATATGCCGCTGCATGCCGGTTGCCTAATCTTTGTCTCAGAAAATTAGGATAAATATTTTGTGAGTTTCCAGTATTCTGACCTGATAAAGTAAAGGGTAGTAAATGACATTGGTTAATAGCAGCGTTTTTAAAATATTACATCAGTAGAGTCTAGACTGTAGATCGACCGAAAAATGTTGTTCGCAACTTGTTTTCGACAAGTCCTTGTCCACTCGAATGTTTTTTTTGACTTCGCTTCGCGTCGTCAAAAAAACTTCATTCTTGTGCACTAAGGACTAAAGTCGCTTACTCGTTACGAAAACTACTATTTATGCACAAGCATACAGAAAAACGTCCTTTATATGCATTATAAAAAGTTGCAAAATCTATCATTTTTGTTTACTTCATGAATTCAGTTAAAGTTAAAAAAGCTTTTCATTTTTAACCATGGTTTTCTTATTAGGTTAGAAATATACTATTTTTCTAAATATGCATTTTCATTATATACCTATATTCTCACGAACCTAAAACTAAAGTCAGTTTTCCGAACAAAATTCTATTTAAAAAAATTTCTGTTGGTTCACTGCCATTTAAAAATTACCTGGGTCAGATAACCTTACATTGTTTTTACTGACATCAACAAATAACAAGAAACCAACAAAAAAAAAAGAAAAGAATTTAGTTTAGAATTTTTTTTTGAACAGACTACGTTTTAAATCATTATGAACTGGCTACACCTATTGTACTTAATTATTATTATTAATAATTATTAGATGTACTTCTTAAAATTCAGGGATAGTCTTACCCCAATGAACAAATTTGGTGGGTGAGATCTCCAAATTTACCAAAAATCCTAGTCTGTAAAAGAAACCAGGCCAGTTTCTGGTAAAATCCCACATTTATTGTTAATATGATATTTTATTGCCCAAAACATATACATTTTAAATCGTTTAAAAGTAAATTTAGATTATTCGTAGAAGCTGATATCATGAACACGGTATATTTTTGAGAACATTTAATTTTAATTTGATGTTTTTTAAAAGAGTTTTTATTTTCAGATTTCCCGGTTATTCTTTACATTTTGTTTCTGAGAGAACTTTTCAGTAAATGTTACCGTTGAAATAGTAAAAGCAAAATATCGAGGGCTTCATAACATAGGGGCGTATCTTCAGTGCTTTTTTTAAATTAGAGTTACGCCCCTATGATATGACTCCCTTGATATATTTGAATTGACATTAAAGTAATGACTGCAAGTAGGTAATGGTTTTAATTACTTAATAAGTTACTTTGTGTTGGAAAAATAAATTGGAGTTTGTTCACGACATCAATAATGTACATCATGTACGTCATGTAGGTACAGAAGTGATTACTGCAAGTGACCGATTTTTTGAAGATAGGTTTAGAAAGTAACACGACGATACTGTTCAGTAAAATTAACTGTGAATTACGGTTAAATTTTCCAGATTGTCATTATGTCCCTTGCAAGATGACTTTAAAGTCATCTTGGTCCCGAGTTTACTTGGTTTTGACAGTAACTTTTACTAAAAATAGGATTTATTTAGTCAGATTTTCATCGATAAAATGGCATTAAATTGAAATTCCATTACCTGCATGCAGTTTAAATCCAAAAATTTAAACCAGGAAAGTCTAAAGTGTCCTGAAACGTAATTAAAAAAAGTTGTGCTAATATCGTGTTTTTCATTTATGATCACAATAAAATAAAATGTTCGTCATCAATACATCACTGTTAAAATCTTCTCGATTTCTTTTTTTCGTTGTAATAACCTCCATGGCCATGATATACGTCCCTATAGGCCATTTTGACCCACTCTTCTATTAATGGATCTGCTTTTGGAGAATTCTTATCGAAAGGGTTCCATGATGTTATGTCTCTTACAACTAAAATAAAAAACATATTTGTTTAAGTATTGTTTATTAACAAAATTTTACAATTTAGGTATACATAAATAAAAAATGGACCAATAATACAATATGATTCCAACGTTAGGGAACGTTCAAGTATTACGGAACGCTCCTAGGGGGTGGGGGTCATTTTGGAGTGTTACGCCCATGTTAAGGTATAGGAAAATAGCGTTACAGGGGGGGGGTCCAAAATGATCAAAATTTGCTTTACGTAATACTTGAACGTTCCCTTAACCGATATACTTATGCAATATATAAGATGTATAACACCAATTTTAAAAACGACACTGATAAAAAGATAATTTAGATTTATTTGGATATGGCCAATTAAATTATTTGGTTGTGAGTAATTTAATTTGAGTCAAATAAATATTTAGTTCATGTAAACAAATATTTTAATTTCAAATTAATGGGAACAAAATAGTTTATTTGACAAAAATAAAATTTATTTATCACAACCAAATAATTCAATTGGCCATATCCAACCAAATATTTTGTTGACACAAATAAACTAGGAGACGTAAGGGAACGTTCAAGTATTACGTAACGCAAATTTTGATCATATTGGACCCCCACCCCTCCCTGTAACGCTATTTTCCTATACCATTAACATGGGCTTAACAGTCCAAAATGACCCCCACCCCCCCCCCCCCTAGGAGCGTTACGTAATGCTTGAACGTTCCCTAGGACAAAATGCCTTTAGGAACTATCTAGTAGCTAATAGTAGATAATATTATAGTAGTATTATATCTCTTATGTTTGATTCTTAAGTTTTGTTGTTTTTACTTTTATATTTAATTATCGTTAATGTAAATATATTAAATAAATCAACGGTTCTTTTCATTGATTATGCCAATACATTTGCTGTCTAAAACTCTTTGATGATGTTTAAATGCTGATTTAAAACCGTGTTCCATAATCATATGACTCAAAGGATTATAAGATAATTTGTACGTTGTTTCTCCATGGTTTTTGCAATCTAATAAAAAAAATTAATAAATTAAAATACTTTTTGTAATCTATATTTAAATATTGCAAAATTTGTCGAATTACTTCTCGAAGTATATAACTAGAATATGATACACTCGATGTTGCATAATAGGCCTGGCCGAAAAAGGCCAAACATTTTCTTTTTGGGAAAATCCAGGACGACTAGCAAAAAAAAGGTGGTGTATGTTTAGAGCAACTGAGATTCATGATGAGATGGGAAGTAAGTATAATAAAGGAATTTTGGTAAATTTTTCACCCTTATACAAAATATAGGGATTTTTCTAGGGGCTAAAAATGTTGAAAAATACCCCTTAAGATAATATAGGTCGAAAATATTTTTTAGAATTCCTTAATAAGTCTATTTTAAAGTTACATAGTTATTTTTGTTTGTTGTTTAAGCAGGGTGTCTAAAAAAAATATTGACATGCGAAGCCCAAATATTGGAAAATTTAAATATTTTATTTGACTGTTCTAAAAGAGTCTCGGTTTTAAAATTTGACATTAAACTAATACGTTATCTGAAAAATAATTTTATATATTTAATTATGGAAAAAATATTTTTGGCCTATCGGTATAGGTTCTAGGTAGGGACACCAGATCTAGGTACCAGTTTTGACCTATAAAGGGTAATTTTTCGACATTTTCAATCCATACAAAAAACCCTACATTTTGTATAGGGATAGAAAAAATTAAGAATGACCCTTTATTATCTTTAATTACTTTCCCATTCTAAAAATTTCCACTACTAAGGTTTTTGTGTAATTAAAAAATTAAAATTGAAAAATTAAAAAATAATTTTTTTTTAAATCTCAATTTTTGCAGGTGAGTTTCTCTAAACATAGGTACTAAAACTTTTTTTTAATAGTCATCCTGGATTTTCTCAAAAAAAAAAAAAAAATTGGCTCGGCCTAATACATAATATTATTATGTATTTTACCAAAAATAATATTGTTATCGTTATTGTACGGTTACTTGTGTACATGTGAGGAATTTTTAATTTTATTGACTTTTTTTATAATTTTTACCTGAACATGAAGTTTCAAATTTATTGAATTTTTCTAAACCATTAACAGCCTTTCCCCCGCCTACTCTATTCGTTATAATTCCTGGCCTGTAAGCCAAAGGGCTCTGATTTTGCCTACAAGGCCTACCATTTATAACTCTCTGGTTTCTACATGACGGTGTTACCTCTACTTCAGGATTTCTTAAAAAATATTCATGATCTGTATTTTCTTGTTGTGCTAGAACAGAAATATTTTTATTAGAGCACTGGATAAGGGTAAATCCATGGCAACTGTTGTTACAGCCGCAAAACAAATTACATTAATTTTATCACATTATTATTAAAGACTGTTTGTTATTTATTATTATTTCTTAAAAAGTAATAATTTAATAAAATATTTAAAAGGAAGTGTCATTTTTTCTTTGGCTGTAAAGGCAGTTACCATGGATGTACCCATAGGCAGATTTTTTAGGGTAAGTAGGTAGTTTACACACTACACAAAAACCACTCACTGCAGACCCACTCACCCACCTACCCTAACAAACCTACCTATCTAGTGCTCTACCTATAGTATATTTTAATATGTCATAGGTAGGTAGAGCACTAGATAGGTAGGTACTTAAAAGTAAACAATTTTATACGATATAGTTATTTTCCTACGATCCTCTATGAAAATGACATTTAGCACACTCTTTTGTTCTTTAGAAAACGCCTTATATCGCACTAGTTTGATATTTTTATATTACACTTGTGTGATATTTATGTATGGAGGTTTGCCTAATTTTATTTAGATATTTACCTAGTAGATTCTACGAATTTAAATTCACCTTGTTTTATATAAAAAGTCCACCTTTCACCACAGTCTTTTATATCTTTTAAGTGTTTTAATCCAAATATTTCTGTTTTTCATGTCAAAAATAAAAACTATAGTTTAACGTTACTATTTTGAGCTTTACTGTCTAGTCTAGATAGTCTAGATCTTATAAAAACTACTTATTTTTTATTTAGTTACCTTACATTACATAAAAAATATCAAAATACACAGTATTTTTCTTATGAAATGTAAAACGGTACAATTTTACTGTAATATATTATACATATTTTTTCGGGATCGTAGGAAAAATAGTGTACATAACTCGTTGAAAAGTGTATTTCATTAATTCATGGGGTTTCCTCACTCGCCTGGCTTTTCACACTAGTTATTTAATATAATATACTATTTCCTAATAAGTGCAGAAAGTGGTACTTTTCCTCACGGGACTGCAATTCGGAGCGGAGTTTGGTCAAGCAGTCCAGTGCGGGAAATACACTTTCCACAAGAGTTAGGAACAAAATTTTTTCAACAAGCGTGATAAAAATAAAAAAAATATTTTAATAAAGAGGTAGGTATTTTTATTAACAAACTAAATAATAAATTATTATTATTTATAATTTACAATGTTTATAGTAAATGAACAATTTGAAGCGTTTTGAAGATTAATAGCTGACGACATTAAATTCTTTGGAAAACACTAATCAATTATTATTTAAAAGTAGGACTTTAATAAGTTGCGTTATTATTTAAATATAAAAATGTTGACCAAAGGTGCATACTGCCCTACTACGCCAGAAAGCAGTAACTCCATTTGTCGCATAGCAGCGTTTTCAAAATTTTACATCAGAGTTGATGTCAAAACGTCGCTACCCCTAGTGCGGAAAAGTAATGCACGGTGCACTTCTGAGGGGTGTTTTTCGAACTTGTGGCGAACTTTAGTATTTCTTTATATTCTTGTTATTTATGTAGTAACCAACGATTTAGGACCAAAATTTAAAAAATCTATCGGTTAGTTTTTTTTTATTTAGATTTTTTTATAAAAATCTGCATCTATTTAATTATTTGTCTATATCTCAGCTATTTCTAATTATAACAAAAATATGATTGAAAATAGAATAAAGACTGCTTAATTTTCTACAAAAAAGTAAATACCATTTTATTATATCTTTTGCCGTTTTGTCACAATACGTGATTAAAGTCTGAAGTAAAACAAAAAAGTATAAATTCATCTTTCTATTTATAAAAATTATCTAGGGAGGCTTATTTTACTGTGAAACGTCAAATTACCTTAAAACACATTATTTCTTTTAATTAAAGTGGCTTCTAGCAAAATTTGAAAACTGACGTAAAGTTGTTTATTTTTTTTATGATTGTTTTCAATGTTAAGATTTAATGTATTTTTGTAAGAAAGAAGTTTTTTAAATAAAAATGAATTTAGATAATCGTGAAACTAATCGAAAATTTTTGTGCGTTGTTTGCTTTACAAAAATCAAAACCATTAAGCCAATTCCAAGTACATCATTTTGTAAAAAGTAATTTTGATGTCCGTAAATAATTATTATATTTTAGTTTTTAAAGTAAAAAAGTTAAAAATTTACTTAATTACTTTTTTTATGCATAGGTAATAAATTTTTATTTATTTATTAATAAATTTATTTATTTAGTGGCAGGTTTTTATGCAACAGTGTCATGGAGAGCCCCACAAACAAGCTTTTGGACATTTGGACATCATCAAAACGTATTTTTTTTATTAGTAACCAAAATAATGTACTTGGAACTGGTTTAATGTTTTTGATTATTGTAAAACAAACAGTGTACAATATTTTTTTATTTGTTTCATGATTATCTAAATTAATTTTTATTTAAAAAACTACTTTCTTACAAAAATACATTAAATCTTAACATTGAAAACTATCTATCATAAAAAATAATAAACGTCAGTTTTAAAAATTTTCCACAAGCCACCTTGATTAAAAGAAATAATGTGTTTAAATGCAATTTGACATTTTACAGTAAAATAAGCCTTCCTAGATAATTTTTAATAAATATAAAAATGAATTTATCCTTTTTTGTTTTACTTCAAACTTTAATCACGTATTGTGACGAAACGGCAAAAGATATAAAAAAATGAATTTATTTTTTTTGTAGATTGCTAAGCAGTTTTTATTTTATTTTTAATAATATTTTTATTATAATTAGAAATAGCTGAGATATAGCCAAATAATTAAATAGGTGCAGATTTTTATAAAAAAAATCTAAATTAAAAAAAAAAACTTGATTCGTTAGTTACTACATAAATAACAAGAATATAAAGAAAAACTAAAGTTCGGAAAACACCCCTCAGAAGTGCACCGTGAATGTGGAAATGTAACTTTTCCGCATTAGTGGGAAAAAGTGGAACTTTGCACACGAAAATGCATGCGAAAAAGTGCAAGCTCGTAGAAAAAAGTTATTATTTTTATTTATAGACAAAATGACAGGTAAATAAATTGGAAGTACAGAAATTGTTTCTTTGTAAATAAATGGTATTACTCTCTCTATATATTTTTTATTACTTTACGTAACTTTACTAACAATTTACATTACAAATTTTTAAAAGACCAAGTAAAATTCAAAAACATTTTTTTTTTAATTTATTTGTTTGGCTTTTAACATAAAACCATCTGTTAATCTTCCTGGAACTCTATGTTTCTGATGTATGCCATCTCTAATTATTAGAGTTCCCAGTCTTGCTATTGAGTCTTGGTACTCTGAACAACCATGGTTCATAAGTTGAAACGGTGGTTTACAAACACCAACTAAAAAAATATATAATTCGGTTAAAGGTACTCTTTGTTATCGTACTTAATAATGGAAGATTTTTTATACCGGGTGGTCCAACTCTACATAGGTAGCGAGTTTCTCGAAAACTAAAAGAGATAATCAAGTTCTGCAAATACCACCACAACTTAAAAAAAAACTAATTAAATTTCGTGTTACGAAAAAAGTAACTTAAATTTTTTTTTTTGAAAGATATACTTTTTTTATTATTTTTTTTCAATTTTCTTTGCGTTTTTGATTTTAATGAACCTAGGTCTATAGGGGAAAGTATTATTTTGTTGGCAGCAGTATTTTTCAGCTATTTACTAATTTATATTATCATTTCTAGGTCCTCTGTATACATGTTAAAGAGGTTTAAAAATTCCGTCTATAACATAACCTTACCACAATATCTTGAAGCATCTTCAGATTTTGACCAGCTATCTCCTTTGTTACTTCCCAAAGCACAGTTGTTTTTAAGCTTAACTCCAGGTCTATAAAAATCCCCAGGTAGGTTTATGGACTCAACGCAGGGTGGTTCTCCTTCAACATTTGCTGCTCGAAGTAGTTCGTCGTAAGGCGCATTTGGGTATTCCTCTAAAATTAAAAATAGTTAGTTAGAAAATCAATTGTTCTTTGATCAAATCTTACCTTACAATATCTAGTAGTACCTATAGGACCTACTTAATTGTATACAGTACCTATAGTATAGGTAGGGTCACTTCATCTTAGTCTTACTTTGTTCTTTCGTTCTTTGTCGTTAGTTTTCGGATGTGGACTTAGCGTTTCTTTGCTTTTCTCCTTTGAAAAAAGAAGAAAAAAGGAAAACCAGAGAAAAAACAGGCCAAGTACAGAAGAACAAAGTAAACCCAGATGAAGTGACCTTAAGTATAGGTACTTAAGTATCAAAACCTTTTTTTGTTGAACATTTAACAAGTTTGTAACAGTAAAACGTGAATAAAGTATGAATAATATAGAGAAAGTACAGTCAAATAACGCGGAATTCCTATCTTGAAATTTCAGTAAATGCACACGGGTTGATACTTTAAAGTGTAGAAGTGGATCCTGTTAGTTTTTACCGGCTGATTTACGTAAGGCGTGTCCGCTATATTGAATTTTAGAGGTAAGTGCGGTTATGTCGCTAAATATGCATCTTACGCTAAAAAATTATATGACCAATTTTTTTTAGAAGTAAGTTTCCAACAATTTTTGTTTCAATCATTTTTTATATATTAATAACAATCGAGTTATAAATATTCAAAAAAATGTTAGGGTTGAAATTGTTTTTCTCCGACGAATAATTTGGCTAAAAAATCGAAAAAAAAAACAATTTTACCTCCAACATGACTATTTTTGAATATAAATCGATTGTTATTGTTATTGTTATCGATTGTTATCATTAATGAAAAAAATTATTTTTACAAAAATTGTTGGATATTTGCTCCTTAACAAAATTGGATATATGCATATGCATGCATACGGGTGCACCTTTAAAATTCAAGATAGCGAACACCCCTTATGCAAATCACCCGGTGAAAAACTAACAGGAGTGTTCTGTTACCATCCACTACTCCCCTTTAAAATATCAGCCCGTGTGCATTTATTGCAATTTATATTTACTATTTGACTGGACTAAGATGAAATAATAGCAAAATCCCTATAGATAAAATTATTGTCAATACATTTTTTAAAAGTACTTAAGTAGGTTCTTAAAGAACTTAACTTACTCATTTTTCCAAAATCTACTTGATACGTAGTTCTTATCCGATCTCTGTTTATTCTAGATATCATATCATCTGGAGGAGAACCTCTTAAGCATTCATATAAAAAAGGATATTTATCTTTAAGCTAAAATATAAAAATAGTTATTTATGGTACTAGTGGGTAAAGTAAGAGGGCAATATCGGTTTACCCATGAGTGCCAAACAAGGTTTTATCCAATATTTGGCTTAGGAATTCATATTTTTATTAAAATTTTAATGACATTTACAAGAAAATAATTTGACAAGTGACAGTTGAGTGGGTAAAATAAATAATTATCCACTCAATAAAGTAAAAGCCACGCGGGGGTTATTATTGAGTTTATCTATTTAAAATAAAGCTGGTAATTGTCTCATTATCTGTATGTATTGGATAAAATATTTTTTTGGGGTACACTGCCCTACTACGGTAAAAAGCAGTAACTCCATTTGTCGCATAGCAGCGTTTTCAAAATATTACATCAGAGTTGACGTCGAAACTTCGCTAGGCGACAAATGGAGTCACTGCTTTCTAGCGTAGTAGGGCAGTATAGGTAATTATTTATTTTTTAAAAACCTCTAAAGGAATAATTGACTTATAGTCCTTAGATCGAAAAAAAAAACTTTATATGGGTAGTCAAATTTGAATCCTACGAATCCTACCTTAGTTAAAAAGACGTTGGGCTGATTAAAATTACTAATATTGGATTGTGGTGCTTCGGAAGTTTTAGCTGGATATATTTTAGGATCCAATAGGGGCCCCATAGGGCCCATTCTAGTCCAGCCTTCCTCTTTTACGCTAGGAGGCCCCAAGTATTGTTCTGCGGTGGGTCTGGGTTTTTCTAAACAGTGACACTCACAAGGCTGGCTTGGATCTCTGTATTTTGGTTGGAATAACTTTTCTGGCTCAGGCCTAAAAATAATTATTATGAATAGATTTTCCCATGACTAGGCAATAAATTAGAGCTCCACGAGAATTAGTTATGTTCCATTGACCACACTGAGAATTTGAACTTTGTTCTGTTATGTTTTACTGTAACAACTTGTAAATAATAACAAATGTTGCCTGGGGTTCCAAATAGGCAAAAAACGTATAGTATTTACTACCATAAATTCTCAGTGCAAGTGTTAAATCATCTATAGTTTTAATATTGAAACTTGTAAAAAAAATGCCAAGACCAAGAACAAAACCAAGAATTGTGTCTTGGTCTTATTTTGTTTAGCGTTTTTCACTACAACAATCAATATTAAAAACAAAAACACATGAAAATGACAAATCTTGATTTTGGTCTTTGGTCAAGACCAAAGCGAAGCTTTAATTAATCCAGCTACATAATATCCTGTGGCTAAGTATCCTGTGACTGATCAAAATTTAGTGGACAAAATATCATGTGACTAAACATATTTTTTTCGAAAGAATAAAATATCCATGGATCTTAGGGTCCAAATAATTTTAAAGTAATCCACACTTTTTCTCGTCAAAATTTAGATAAACAAAATTGAGATAGAAACCGGACGTTGGATTCTTATCTAGGAAGGTCTGTACATTACAAAACTAGGGACACTAGATCTAGGCCTTAAGTTAGCAAGGCGCCTTAAGACCTAGATCTAGTGTCCCTATACAAAACTACTCAGTGAAATCCCAGAGTTTCTATTTTGCTTAGCATTTCTTCAGGAGGAACAAATCTCTTATGTTGATACTTATCTGTTTGTAATACAATAAAAAACACATTTTTAAAAGTTTTATTTTATTTGTTAAAATTTTACTTCTTTAGAAAGTGTGATTGTTAAATTAGAGTAAGATTTAGCAGTAGATTAAAAAAAAAATCTAAAATCTGAGAACTATTTTGGCAAAACACCCCGTCCAAAAAACTGTTTTGGATTTATCTCTAGACTTAAATATTTTTTTATTACTTTAACCATTTTATAATGGCTATTAAATTAACCCTAATCAAAATTTGTAGTTACGCTACATAGCGGCTCTAGGTAGAGCTACTCTAACACAAATGAACTGTTGACAAATTTGAATTTTTAAATTTTCAACATTGTCTCCCAAAAATGAACCTCTGAAATTTTACCTACTGTAAGTGGATCTGTCATTTCCAGACCTTCCTTTGCAAGGATCCATAGTCCGTTTTCTTCGTCAATTTTATTCATCTATATTTTGCTGGGGGACAGTGAGTATTTTGGTTCTGACTTTTTTCTAACGCATATTTTTTAGCTACGTATATTTTGATCTTGGGTATTTGGGTAAATAACTGTTATGTACTTGAATCCAATCGACTGTATATAAGGCCAGAGATAATCCTTTCTGTATGTTGTAACGAATTGATCCATTTTTACTTTTAAATTTTTGTTCCAAAATAAATTTACGAAGAATTTTAAATTTTTAGATCTGTGTCATTTTATTTTGACTTATGTCATCAAGATCAAAAGGTATTCTTTTTTAGTTAAAGAGTATTTTCAAGTATGGAACTGATGTTTATGTTTTTCTTTTTCTTACTTTTCAGAACATGTAACCATATGGACACAACCTAATTTAGTTAATAAAAGGATGTTTGTTATAAACGTTAAGCATGTTGTTTTATTTAGTATAGTTACTTAAATATAACATTGTTTTAACCCCTAAAGCTGCTGCGCAGTTTATTAGGGTAAACGAAAGCAAATTTCAATAAGTGCCCTAACAGCTGTTTAGAGTTTGGTGCAACATGTGTTGATGCTTTTAATTAATGGTAACTTTATAAGGTGAATATTTCAAGGTAAAAAACTTCAAATATGAATAACTTAATTTATAAACAGTTATTGCATATGATGACATATTTATTTCGCATTATGGCCTAACCATATATTATGGCTAGAGTTATGGCCTAACCATATATTATGGCTAGAGTTATGGCCTAAAGTTGGCATAGGTATGGTCACAACTAAAAATGTCACTTTTTGTTTAAAAAATATAGAATTTAATGATAGAACTTGATTTAGGTGATCATAATTATAATTGGTCACATACTCTAATTTGGTAATTTTATTACTTATAAAAGTACTATTGAACCTTAGAGGGTTAAACAGAAAAGGTGGTGTATAATTAGAAAAAAACAATTTTAAATTAACACCACGAAGCGGTAATTAAAAACATCTACAAGTTAAATTTAAAAACGAAGTGTATACAAATAATCTGAAATTTTCAGTTAATTTCAGACTGAAAACTTTAAATTAAACTTAATTACTTAGTGTCTATTTTAGATTTCGTATCTTAAATTACAGAATAATTTTTAATTAACTAACATACTTAAGAAATAAACTATAAATCTAATTTTAACGTGATCGTTAGATTCCTACATGTCTGCTATAAATATGATGCATTAACATAAGTTAATGATTTAAATAATCTGCTATTTTGTATTTTTTCAAGTGTGATACTTTTCTTGGTTCAAATATTTGAATAATTAAATAACCATACGTTTATCCCAGAGGAACAAAACTTGGTCCCAGTACCAAATTCGGACCAAATATGGAATTACTTAATAAATGTTGGTTTGATTCGTTTTTTATAATTTTGAATTTGGTAGATCTTTTGTTTCAATAAGACTAACTTTGTGCTTGATGAAGTTACATATTTTGATAGGTTTTGATTATTTTCATATTTTTTTTGTTGTATTTTGGCTTTTTTAATTTACCTAAAATTTGCGTCCTCAATTTGTTTTTTTTTCTAATTTTCATTTTCTGGATCATGTCCTTTTTGTCTTTATTTATATGGATCTAAAGACAAAGTATATATCACCTTTTGGCAAGGCTTGACATAAGTGGTATTTAGGGGATGTCACACCCTTTCAAGGTTTTTCAATTCAAAAAATCTTTCGATTCATCTGTAGTCTTTAGTCACTTGCGGGACAAAAAAATTATTAACGCTTCCTCTCAAATGTGCAGATTATGACCTTTTTATAGTCATCACTTTTATTTAGCAGTCACTAGTTACACCCCTTCAAAAAAAATAAAATAAATAAATCTGGACTTGCTTTTTGGTGATTGCAGCAGACATAGTCGTAACCGCAAAATTTAGGGTCACTTGATCAGTTGTTACTTTGTCTAGTATTTTGAAGGCTGGTTGAGTTTCTGGAAGTTTTCGCCCAAACCGACCAACCACCAAAACACACCTACACAACAACTAGACAAAGCAACAACGGATCGAGTAACCCTAGCAAAATTACCCAACTGTCCCTTGATTTTGTATTATTATAATTTAAATCTAAAATTAGTTTATACAATAGGCAAGAGTTCAAAAAGTTAGAGTAACAACTATTAATATATTTACTAAAATTTTGAAAATACATAATGGAAATGTTTTACAATCAGTCGTAAATAACAAGGAGAAAATGTATGTTTTAATTTGTAGTCTCTTTTTTTAATGTTCGACATTAGACGCATTTTAAAATGCATGCAATGTTCGCATTTAAAGTAATAATTACAGTGATATAGAGGAAGGAAAAGCGCATTGGCCTTCTACGCATAAAAATTATGCGTAATTTTTAATGCTATTTTTAAATCGTAAAACCATTAAAACTTGTATTTCTAGGGGCTTTTGTTATATTCATTCCAATCCTAGTAATTTAAATTTCGCGCAAAAATAGGATTAAAAATGTTAGTCAAGCACACAGAATGGAGATTTCTCCCGTTAGATTAAACAGGGACAAAAGTTCTACCCAAAAAGGATAGAAGACATAAATACACTCCCACTTCCACCCAACCAAACAAATTCTGTATTTGTTCTTTGTTGAACAAATACAATATTTACTTGGCCGGGCGAAAAGTCTAAAGAAATTACTGGCGCCATCTAAATTTTAGTAGAATTATCTTATTCTACAGATTCACATTAGCTATGTTCGTTCGTGCCGCTCACTGCTACACCTTCCGGCCAACCAAATAAATACTGTATTTGTTGTGTGAAAAACAAATAAAGTATTTATTTGGTTGGCTGGAAAGTGTAGCACAAATGAGATAGAGATAGGGTAGACGTCTTTTGTTTCATAATTCTAGTTGTAAAGAGCTCCATTAAAACCTTATCCCTTCCTCAAAATCGTTGATTCATATTATTACTTTTTAGAAGCATTGCGTAGATTAATAAATTCAAACTTGCAATCTCATATTAATCCTATTTCTTACTTCTCTTAAATATGGGTCATACTAATTCCATAATTTAAAATTTAAACGGAAACCTGAAATCAATTTTGTAAAATACATGATGATAAAGCACGAAATAGTTATTTATGCACCAATACCCTTGGCTTTTTAAGTAGATGTTTATGCCCTGAGGGCGACGATCTTACAAACCCGAAGGCCTCTAGCCCGAGAGTTTGTAAGTCGCCCGGGCCTTTAAGGCCCGTATACGTAAATATGTATTTTGCATTATAAAAAAATAAAAAACGCTGATAAGTCAATTTTAGTTATATTTATAAAAAATATAAACCCATTAAACGTAAAATATGTTGGCTCCAGAAAAATCATGCAATTTATAGTTTGACGCACCGATCTGTGGCTGCGGGAAATATGTTTGGAATGTGTGTGCAAGTGGGATGACCGATGTAAGCACGCACGCCTTATAACTCTCTTGATAGAAAGAAGGGATCCCGAACGATTCGGAGGCTTTCTTTCATGCGGAGAACTATACCCATTACTAGCTATCATAAAAAGTTTTTTAAAGTTTTGAATTAATTCTTTCGCCTGGAAAAAAACATGAATATTGCAAAACAAAGTTGAATGTAGCACAAAACTGTTTTGTCAAAACACTATTTGTAATAGCGTCGCAGTCACGGACCTTAACGTGTTAGATAAAGGATAAAGTTTTAAATTAGAAATGATATGGTCACCAAAATATTGGCCGTAGATGTGAATTAGAGTGGGCTAAAAGACCGAATTTTGTTTTTTAAAACTTCAAAATAAGGTAGGTATAGGTAATCTGCTAAAGATACATATTTTTCTAAAAGTTGATACCCCGTTTCTCGCGTTATTAAAGCCTGTGGAGATTTCATATTTTGGCTAACCCCCAATTAAGGCGGCGGGGTGTTAAGGGGTAGCCACAATATAAAATCTCTAGAGCCTTTAATAACGCTAGAACCGGGGTATGAAGTGTATCAATTTTGGTACAATTTGCGTTACGTAATATATGGACAGCCCCTAAACTGGTTAACAAAAAGGTGGTACAACAACTTTAATTACTAAATTATTTTTAATAATTTGTTACCTTTATCTTAAAAATGCGAAACCTGAATATTTCTAAAATTTTGATATATTTTTAGTTTTCTCTGGCTATTTAAAGTTTTATAAACAATTTTCTTTTTAAATTGTTGGTGTTAGGAAAATACGTGAATTTGAAAATTTAAAAAATCACCTGGGGAGCTTAACTTGATTACCAATATTACAATATTAATTCTGTGGCGTGGTTCTAAAAGGCCAATACAAATTTATCAATAGCAACGTTTTACGTCAACTCTGATGTAATATTTTGAAAAAGCTGCTATTGACAAATTGACATTGGCCCTTTTAGAACCAAGCCACAGAATTAATGGATTTTATAAAATAATTGCATATGAAATTCAAAAAGTACCAAACCGAGGATTTCTAAAAAAAATTCCTGCGACACTAAATTTTGTATTGAACATGAAGATGCCACTCAATCTGTTTTATATTAACTCCCTCCGTAAAAAAAGAATGGCCCTTTTTGGGAATTTAACAAAAACTTTTTGTTGTTAAAGATTTAAGGCCGAATAGGCTTGCCCCCCACCTCTCTCAAAAATCCTGCGGGCGATCCTGTTAGCAAGTACTACTACTACTACTACTACTACTACTACTACTACTACTACTACTACTAAATATTCAGTTATCTACAAATGAATAATAAGTTTTTATCCAAATGTTGCGTGTTTTGCTTTCCCATTTTGATAATTTTCAAAATTTTGGAAAGCCTTGTATTCGTGCAAAAATTTTAATTTTTTTTTTGCGTTTTATGACGTTTCACGTCGATATAAATCAATTTCGAGCAAAAAAAAAATTGTCGCTCGGTCGGTCGATCGGTCTGTCCGGGAAATCTTGTGGGCACGATAACTTAAGAACGCTTTAAGCTAGAGACTTGAAATTAGGCTTACAGGTATGTTACCAAAAGTTCTCGTTCGGGATTGTTTTTGGTAAACATTGGGGTGCGGCAAGGGGGGCAAATGGGGAAAATACATTTTTTTCTTAAATTTGAAAATTGCTATATATGGGTTTTTGAGGTTGCTGAAATTGAATCTTATAAAAAAACTTTTCTAATTCCACCCCCTTCAAAATTGGTATATATGAATCTGATAATATTTTTTTTCTAATTTCACCCCCTGAGGGGTAGGGGTAGTTTTCGTGAAAACTGGTGTATTGGGGTTTTTGAGGTTGCTGAAAGTAAATCTGATAATAATTTTTTTCTAAATCTACCCCCTGAGGAGTGGGGGGTAGTTTTCGTGAAAATTATTATATTGGGGTTTTTGAGGTTGTTGAAAGTGAATCTGATTATAAAAAAAATTCAAACTTCACCCCTAAAGGGAAGAGGGCAGTTTTCGTGAAAATTGGTATATTAAGGTTTTTATGGTTGCTGAAAGTTAATCTAATAATAAAAAAATCTATTTTACGGGCGGAGGTGAAAAATGGGAAAGCTCTTTTACTGGGCAGTGTATTTTAATTGTACAGGATAATAACTTTCGAATTTTTTATACATTTGTCAATTTCAGTTTACTTTTTACAGTGTACGATCTTTTTGTTTTAAAGATAATTCAAGTTAAGCAACTGTTTCTTATATTTAGGACAACTGAACAATTTTTTTTATGTTTTTTTTTCATAAAAAGTGAATAGCTTAAGCCACCTTAGTAGCATATTCTATTAATAAAACGTCGCAGTACTTCGATGAACACATACCTGCTATAAATACGTCCTCAGTTGCATATCAGATGTTATGACGTCAAAAGCACCGTGCTATATATACACAAGCTGCCTATGCGATAAAATCAATATATAACACCGTCACATTAAAGCTGTAACATTAGTTTAAAATTAGTAGACATTTTGGTTGATTGAGCGGGGATATGCGAAGCTGAGGAGAAATAGAAAAGGATAGAATGATATTCCCTATATTGAAAATGCAGACTGCATGCAGTTTCTGCGCATCGAGAGAATAAGTCCCCGATATCTGATTGGATGAAAAAGTGCGTTCAACACACATTTGTTTGTTTGTTTGTTTGTTTAATCTTGTACTATTCTACTTAATTAAGTCCAGGACTTGTGTGGGCTAGTAGTAGAGGGAACCACCGGCTTATATTGACTGTCGAACCAGTTATTATAGGGAGTGTCCGTTTCACTTATGCCTTCGCCAAATTTCAATTATTAATTAATTGAAAAAGACAAATCGGAGCCAGTGAGAATCGAACCCACGCTAGTTGTAGTAGACTTGTCATGTACAGACGCGGTAGACCACTACACCAATCCTCCCATTTTTCCCACCAGAAACATCAAAACTGAGCAAATAATGCAGGGAAATCATAAAAAAAAATTGAGAAGCATTGATTTTAGTAAAGTCTGTCAACTAAAATACTTAAAGCTCTGAAGCACTGAACGCATCTAAAATAACACCCCATGGCGACTTGCATTGAGTCTTTAATTCAAAACTCTTGCACACGTGGAGATAGGCAATCTTCACTATTTTTACATTTGTGGAGAAGACACAATAAATATGAAATACGTTTAACCTGCCTAACTAAAGCAGATGTGAAAAACAAAAACTAACACTAACTTTATTCACACTTGTTCACTGAAAATAATTTATTTTATTAATTTCGAGCCGATGGACATTGTTATATAGATAGTTTCTTACTTTCAAGCAATACATATTGAATATGGAACAAAAAAAGCACCAGTACCATTTTAATTCTGCAGGGCAATTCTACATTTAAAACTAAGCAAAAAAGTATTCTTCACCGAAACACCTAAATTATAAAATATATATATTAAAAGAGTAGGTAATAGCCTTTTAAAAAGTAACATTTTTGTTGGCACAAAATGTTACTTCCTCTAAATTGTATTTTTTCATGCTGCTCAAACTGTGTCCTATGACACACAGAATTCACAAGCCTTGAAGGAAAGATCTTTGTTTGTGATTTTTGTATGTAGATTTTTTGAATGGGCGTAATCCTGGCCTATGCCGTAATTACCCCCAGCCTGCGAGTAATGCGGGCCTTTGAAGCTTTTTTTTTAATTATAAAAAATTGTATTTCAATTTAAATATTTTTTGAGAATATCGAAACTTAAAAGTATTCTGTATAAAGTTTCATTTAACTCACTTCCATGTAAAAAAAGTCATTAATAAAGCTGTACAGAGGTCCCCGAACGACTATAAACGAATAAACTAAACTAAACTAAAAATTTAAAAAAAAAAACTTTAGGCCGCCTTCTTTCCCACGTTTTCCCCTAATACACTACCTAACAAAGAAGTAAGAACAAAATATTTGGCCCTGAAATCTCAATGTTAAATAGTTTATATTTAAGAAATATAATACATTTTGTTCTTTTATATTTTACACAGTCAATAAAAATTTTAAGTGTCTTTTTTAATTATTCAAAATTAAACTAAAATCGTAATAATGGTTCGGTCCCTTGAAAAACAACTTTACACTACGATATTGAAAAATGCATTAACATAGAGACTTGAAATTATCATGCAATGTTGAAAATCTTTGGTCAAAAATTTAATTCTCTGTGTCAAAGAGTTCTTGAAATATCGTAGTGTAAAGTTGTTTTGCAGGCGACCTACACCATTAATACAACTATACTAAAATTAACTAACGTGCGCATTTATATTTCATCTTTATAATGAATTTATTGCCTAAATTATTTGAAATTTTTGTATCCTAGGTGTGAAAATGTAGACAAATTGTTTTTGATCAAAGTCAAAATATAATTACATCGATACATATCTAAAACCAAGACACATCGCCAAGAAATTTTATGATATATTGCCAATATAAATACATAATGTGTTAAATGAACAAAAAAATTACAATAGCATTAGAGCACTTTTTACTTAACAAAATATGTATAATATAAATGAATAATACAATGTTATATAATTGTTTTGTACATACTATATGAGTAAAAAAATACGGTTGCTTCATTTTTTTGGCATTTACTGCATACATGTAAAGTAGAATGACGGACTAACATTCTACTCTTAATTTTTCTACTCTATAGCCCTCATCTCTAAACAAAAATTACAATGAAAATCGTGTGTAATTAGTGAATAATTATAATCATTTATAGCTTTACAACAGTAAGAATCTTGTTTTCGTATGTGCGGATTTCCAACCCTATAAAATTATGAGAAGCGTACGCCTATTCTTTTTCTTTTTTCTTCTTTTTTATTCTTCTCTTCTTCTTCTTCTTCTTCTTCTTCTTCTTCTTCTTCTTCTTCTTCTTCTTTTTCTTAATGTCACGTAGCCATTATTTCATTGGCTGTATTTGCGCTCATATGAAAACGAATGTAAAATTAATATATTAAGTTGGTCACTTACTAAAGCGCTTGGCAGATTTTATCTATATTATATACCGATATACACAAATATCGTGTTTTATTATAGTACACGGTATACATGAAAAAAACCCAATCTGAATTTTTATTTACGTTACAAATTAATTGGGGGGCCAAGAATTTTGGCGATGTGTATTATGCCAGTTATACGAGCCTCTGGTTAGGCCTTCGAATAACGGTTTTGTTTAACATTCAATAATCGATTTAAATTTTGGGGTTATCTATTGACAGTTAACTGTTACAATTGTAACTGTTAACATATATAACTTCAAAATTCAAATTGAGGGTCATCTTTTGACAATTCTTACTTGAACTAATGTACGCATGTATACCAACTTTAAAACAACATCATTCAAACGATATTTCCAGAACGCTTGAATCTTTACACGAACTATATTATAGTTTGAAGCATGGATCTGTGGCTACGGGATTTATGTTTGGAATGTGTTCAAATGGGAGGCCCGTTGTAGGCACGCACGCCTTATAACGCTCTTGACGGAAAGAAGAGAGCGCGAATGATTCCTCCCCCTTTCGTCGGAGACTTTCTTTCATGCGGAGAACTATACCCAAGTAATCACGATTTTCTATGTAATTTTAAAAATTAGTTTATCCACCGTAATTCTATTATACGCAATTTATAATTTAAACAAGCTGTGAAGACATGTAATGCTACGCATTCCATTATATACTCTTCACAGTGTATTACATTTTTCCAAAAACACAAAATAAATAAGTAGAAGAAACTATCTGAACTATCTCCAGGGGTCCCACCAGTCAGGGAAATCAGGGAAGTTAGGAAAATGTCAGGGAAATTGAAATTAAAACCTGGAAGTCAGGGAACTTGGCCATTTATTCGAAAAATTTAGGTAAAATATCAATGTTAGTTAGTACATTTTAACTAAGGACGGAGTATTAACTACATGTGAATAGGCCTGACTAATACCGTAGTTATAACTACGGTATTTCTTAATGCCGATTAAACCAAAGGGTTATTTAACTTTTTCTCCGTAGGTTGGCAATAACGGTATTTACTAATACCGGCGGTTTACACACGAGTTTTTGCCATTTAAATCCCGAATAGTTCAAGGAGATTGGATTTGATAATCCTGATTTATAAATACCGTAAAAAAGTGCTCACCCTGATAATACACATCATCCTAAGAAGTTTTTTTAATCGTTCCCTTGAAAAGGTTCTAAGTATAATGTTGTAAACATGCTAAGCATGTTCTTAAAAGGTGCACCGCTGCTCTACTCTAAACATTCTTAGCATGATATACATATTCTTAAAATATTCTAATGGGAATGTTTTTAGATTAGTAATATGGCTTCTATATTATTTTAATTTTATTAGGTTAGAATTACAAATATTCTTAAAATTGCTGTAAATAACATAATATATCTAAAGATTTTTATATACTTTAATTATTAGGTTTATCTCAAAGACGTAAAAATCTTCGCTATGTCCAAATTTATGATATCACTCTATAAAAAGGATCGAGTATTACAAAATATAATTGAAAGAAAGAGAAAAAACTAAATTAATGTAAAATTCGACTACCTACTTTGTTAGCGCATTGCGCAATATTGAATATTATTACCTAAATGCATCAAATAAGAATATTTTAAGAAGCATGCTAAGAATATTCTTAAAACTACATGTACCTACTTCTAAGAACATTCTTAACATGCTCCTTAAAACATTCTTATTTGATGCAGAGCCTTATAAGAAGCTTCTTAGGAACTCCCAGCCCGTTTTAATCGGGTATCCTTTGCATTTCTTTAATCGTTCTTAGAATATCCTGAGCAAAATAGACATGATTCTAAGAAGCATGCTGTCCTTCCTGCTATTTATTTTAAGAATATTCTTAGAAGGTTTTTGTGCTATCAGGGTACACGCGTCCTGACTATCGTATAAAGGAACACCGTATTTATAACTACGGTATTTAAGTGATGTGTAAACGCAGTCATTGTCTATGACGTTTTTGGCGATTTTGGAAAATTCGAAACTGACGTATTATACTCTTCTAGCGCTTGCCCGCAGTGAAGAGTATAATAATATTGTACACAAACCAATTAAGTATTATTTTAGATCTTAAAAAACAATGAGTATCTATTTTAGTTTATTACAAAGAAACAATAGAAATGTATTGTTTCTATTGTTTCTTTGTACGTAAAAAAACTACAGGGCGTTAAACTTAGAAATAAAAGGAGAAGTTTATTTGCAGTGACGTTTTCGTCTAAAAATATCGGCATTTTCCGTTATATTAAGCATGCCAGGTCATTTCTTTTAAATTGATAAAATAATTTTATTGCATTCTTAATAAATCGGACAAGAATTATTTCGTTGCACTTAAAGGTTTCCGTATACTGAACTTATTTTTTCAGAATTGTCGGTCTTAGATAAAAATGAAATCATTAATGACTTTAATGACTTTTTTCTATTTTGCGACTCTTATAAGCTCATAATCACACACATTTTGCGTGTTCTTAAAAAGGCCCATAAGGGGTCTCTACTTTTGTTTCTTTTGGTTTGGCAACAGACAAAAGCCTATCGCTTGACGTTTCCCGTTCAAATGTTAACGTCGCTTTAAAGTTTAATTTTCTACAAATTTTTTTGTTTAGGTTATTTTTTACCATGTTTTGTGGCTTGGTTACTTACAGTGAAAAAGAGAAGACATGACTATAAAATATATCAAAATAATATTTGTTCTTAGAATTTTAAACATGGCGAAAACTGTAATGCCAACCCGAAACAAAAATCCCTAAATCAGTCATCAATCAATTTAAATGAAGTTTTTTTAAATTTCAGAGCAAAATAGAAAAAATTGTATAAAGGATTCGTTTCATAACGCGTTTTTAGCGCACTAGTACTTTAGAAAACTCGCCGCAAGGGCTCGTTTTCTAAACTTGTACTCGTGTGCTAAAAACTCATGTTATAAAACTGGTACTTTAATATACTATAATGTATTTTGATAAAACTAAAAGTAAAAAATAAATAAACTTAAGACGATATTATCTCTCCAAAAATGTTTTTATTATTATTACATGAATAATAGCGACATGTTTCTGCCCTTTTAACATAGGACCATCTTCAGGCTAATAATTAAAATTAAAAACAAACAACAACAATTACATTACACGTATACAAGTCATACTGACTTGTATACGTGTAATGTAATTGTTGTTGTTTGTTTTTAATTTTAATTAT
Source organism: Brachypterus glaber (assembly GCA_958510825.1). Classification (NCBI taxonomy): domain Eukaryota; kingdom Metazoa; phylum Arthropoda; class Insecta; order Coleoptera; family Kateretidae; genus Brachypterus; species Brachypterus glaber. The sequence goes on from OY294050.1 coordinate 22,743,993, forward strand.
TAGCCTGAAGATGGTCCTATGTTAAAAGGGCAGAAACATGTCGCTATTATTTATGTAATAATAATAAAAACATTTTTGGAGAGATAATATCGTCTTAGGTTTATTTAAAAACTACCTCCAATATGATCAAGGATCATCAAAAATATAATTTTTTAAAAGTAAAAAAAATGTTCTAAAGTAATGATGGAACTCACAGAAATAGTTGCCTATCCTTTTTTTGTATCTTAATGCATAAATAAACATCTTTATTATTATTGTTATTATTATTAAATTAAATTAAAAAAGGGGGCATTAAATTAAACAGAATTTGATACGCGGAAATATAATTAACAACTGCACGGTTTTTGAGGAAGAATTAACAAGTGTTAAAAAGTCGCCACAATTAAAAATAAAAAGATCTATTTCGGATCGGGTAAATTAACCAAACAACAAATTTTCTGAAACAGACAGTGCTTAAATCTGTACTTGTTCCAAAAAATGACCTTGTTTGTCATGTACAGTTTGATAGAGGACCTTTTAATTTTGACGTTTGTTGTTTACTTTTATATTTTTTTCTATTTTGCGACTCTTATAAGCTCATAATCACACGCATTTTGAGTGTTCTTATAGGCCCATAAGAGGTCTGTACTTTTTGTTCTTTTGGGTTGGCAACAGACCTGGCCTATCGCTTGACGTTTTCCGTGCAAATCTCAATGTCGCTTTAAAGTTGAATTTTCTACAAAATTTTGTGTTCAGGTTATTTTTACCATGTTAAAATTATGGCTTGGTTAATTGCTGTAAAAAAGAGAAGAGATGACTATAAAATATATCAAAATATTATTTGTTTTTAGAATTTTAAAAATTGTGTAAACTGTAATGCCAATCTAAAACAAAAATCCCTAAATCAGTCTTCAATTTAAATGTAAGTTTTTTTTTAATTTTGGAGCAAAATAGAAAAAATTGTATAAAGCACTCGTTTCATGACACGTTTTTAGCGCACTAGTACTTTAGAAAACTCGCCGCAAGCGGCTCGTTTTCTAAACTTGTACTCGTGCGCTTAAAACGTATGTTATGAAACTAGTACTTTAATATACTATTTAAAAACGGGATAAAAAAAAACAAACTGTCATTTTTCTAGTCCAGTTAATTTACCCACTTAGGTATATCTCGAAAACAACCCAACGAAAAAAAATATTATTTTTTTTTGTATGAAATTGAAAATGATACACTAATTATAGTTAACAATAAAGTTATTACAAACAATATTAGTTTTTTTTTTGCCCAAACCCGAAGTTAACCATCTTTTACGTGACGCAGACCATATACATATAAGAGACCTGTATCGTTCGTTTATAAGATTTTTTTTAATAGAAAATTTCGTTTAATAATTATAAGGTTTACATACAAACAGACAAAGAGACAGACCGATCCTCTATATATACATTTTCAAAACAGACGCTGCTATCGTAAATAGTGAAACTTGCGAAGTTGTCAGAACTTCTGACAGCTTTTGACTCAGAAGCTGCATAAAGTCAAATTGTTAGATATCTAGTTGTATACATAATTTGTCTAAGAAAGTTGGTAATCCCAATGTGACATGACGTGTTACGCCGCGTATCTTAAGCGTATACACAAAAAATACTTATTTGGAAAGTTTAACAACATGACTGGGAATGGTCAATTTAAATAAAAATATTTTTTTCCAACTCCTATCTATATCAAAAGGCAATGATTTTAGACTATACATGAGCTTTCGAAGCAAAAAATAAACAAGCAAGAAATGTACTTCAGCTAATTACACTAGGCAACAAATCGCAACTTTTTTTTTACCCCGATTGGAAAGTAAATTTTTCTTACTAATTCAAGGGCGTAGAATCCGAATCTGACCTTAGAAAAAGTCCAGCACCAACGGGTGTAGTAGTAGTAGTAGAATAGAATAGAATAGAATAAGATTTTATTGGTGTTTTACAGATAGTTTACACAAGTCACAGTTATAATTAGATTAAAAAATAGTTACGCGCACTATACATAAACCTATATATGTATTACAAATAAGTTCGAATTTTAAAATGTGCACAATTTAGGCTTAAAGTAGATTAAATATTAAAGACAAAATCAAGCCAACAGACCTGAGAGCGTTCTAGTCCCCTTTGAGGAGTCCCACCTCTTTTTTAAATTCCTCATGGCTATATAAAGCTTTTTCTAATAGAATTTTTTTTATTTTGATTTTAACCTTTTCGTAAGATAAAATTTTTATGCTTTCTGGTAGCAAATTATAGTAGGTAATTCCATAATAATTTGTGCCATTACGGCTTGACGTAAGTCTCATAGTAGTAGTAGTAGTAGTAGTAGTAGTTAGTACTTTAATAAACCATAAAGTGTCCCAGATTAAAAATTTTAACTTATACAGACACCTAACGCAGTTTTTGCGTAAGTACACAAAAACAGCGACTCCACAGACAGTGTATAAATGTTCAGTAGTAAAATCTGACTGCACGCTGTGTGTTTTTTTCAGTATGGTCTGAAAATAACCGCACACTGAAAATTTAGCTTTTCTCAGTTTAAAATTATTTATCATAATGTTCAGTCGAATGATATATTGGAATTAAACCGTTTATATCGATTTAAGACGTTAAAATAAACAGTTTTCAATTTATTAACCCCTCAACAAGAACCGTAGAAAAACATTAGCGAAATGTAACTGTTTTAAGTGAACTAAATGAAAAGGATACGACGTGAAATGTGTTAATAAATAGTGGATAATACATGTTTATCATTTTTTGTGACATGTGATTTTATAAATGTTTAATCTTAGAACAACGTTAAGTGATGCAGAGATATCGTTTAGATCTTTTTCTCTAATGGGCACTGAAACTGTCTCTCAAATTGTACATAAGACTAAAAGTGTTGGTAAGTCCTTTTGAATTAAATTAGACTAGATACTATAATTATGTCCTATATTTAAGTATATACGGTATTATTTATAGGGTATTATTTACTGGATATTTCATATTTTTGGATTCGTCAGAAAGGAAACAGTTTGCCGGTATAACGTTTTTTCATACTATAGTCATGTCCTTGACCTAATGGAACCTTTTGCTTTAATGTTTAAAAAAAATAAAATTAGTAACGTTCTGTCGAAACATATTTAAATCGATTTAAAAAGTTAAAATAAACAGTTTTAATTTTATTAACCCCTTAATTTTACTTAAGGTGTTAATAAATTTAAAACTGTTTACTTTAACTAGAGTAACCGTAACATAACTAAAAATGTTTCTGTTTTAAAGTGCTGTAAATAAAAAGTATATTACGTGAACTGTGGTAATAAATAGTGGATTTTAAATGTTTATGATTTTTTTTTGACATTTGATTTTTATAAATGTTTAATCTTAGAACAACCTTGAGTGATGCAGATATATGATTTTTTCTAATTTGCAACGAAATTGTTACAAATACTACCTAGGTACATTTAATTGTCAACAATTAAACAAATTAATATAAATTATATCTTTTAGTACATAATAATATGTACATCCTTCTTTAGATAGAGCACTATGGTCCGAGCGGTACCCATTAATTCGGCTGTTTACGCTACGGTAGAAAAACTGGTGTAGGGAGGTAATTTAGAATGCTAAAACCGAATATGGCTTTAAAAGTTAAAAGTTCAAAATGGCGGGTCCAATATGGCCTCTATAATAGTTAAATTTATAAATAAAGTTTTACTTTAAATTGGTAATGTGCTGTTTTGGGTTGCTTAAATTCAATTTGCCAATAAGAATAAAAACTATAAAATGGCGTATTCAAAATGGCGTCAATAGTCCTTAAATTTGAAACTTTGAACTCTTTTTTATATAAATATAAATATATTTTTTTGATTACGGCTTTATCTAATTTTTATTATTTTATCGATTTTTAATTATTATCAATTACCTTAATACCAAATTTCATGTTTCTACCACCTCCAGTTTAAAAAATGTCACTACCACAGGTCCGCCATCTTGTTTTTTGATTTTGTTGGTTTTAGTTTGTCGTTGTACCCCTACATACTAAATTTCGAGTTTCTACTACCTCTCGTTCGAAAAATGTAAGATAAATGCATATTCCATTTTTTTAATATTCTTCCGTGCATCATTTTACGTATTATTTTTTTTCTTGTCGAGTCCAAAAAATCGACAACGAGCTACCATTTTTTAAGAAACGGCATACCTTAAGCTACAATTTGGTGTAAAAAAAATCTAAAAAATCCTGTGGAACTTCGGGGAACTTTGAAACGAAAGTATGTGATAAGCTAAAAAAACCCAAAGATCAATAAATAGCCTAAGAATTAGGTACACAAATTCCTTTTTATATATGTTGTTATGCCAAATTATAAAGACATAATTTTTAAGTCTTAGTTTTAAGTCGAATTAATGCTAAAAATGAGGGCTTCCCGGACCATAGTGTACAGTGATAAGAGATAAGGAGCAATAGATCTCAGACTCAGACTCGGTGAGATAGTGAGAAAAATTTGCGTTGATAATGGGATTTTTTTGTTATGTTTTGTTTGTTTATTTTCCGAACACAAAAAAAAATTACAAGTATCGGACAGCTGTATTTGACACTCAGTTTTACTGAAAAGAAAATGTATCATTTTGAATTAAATTTAACTTAATTTGGTTTGGACTTTTTAAAATAAGTGTAATTTTAATTACAGCGGCTCACAAAAAAATAAGTTCAATTGTCATTAACCAAATAGACTATATTTTTCTTACGTATTTTTGGAAGCTGAAACCGAATTTGGCAAAGAGCTAGCTCATCCCCAAAGAAATTTGCCCCCTCCTTATCTAAAAGTATTTTATTGAGATTTGACTGAATTTTGGATATGATAGTTAGTTAGTTCTCGAAATTCTGATCAAAAGTCTGAAAGGGGACAACTCCACAAAACTAATAGTTTAGGTGCTGGGTTGGAGGTGAATCTACTTTAAAAAATATAAAAAAAGTTACTATAAAGGTTGGTCCGGAAATGAGCCCTAAGGGATTAATTTAAAATGCTCAATTTTTGAATTTTTCTCTGTATTTATCAAAACCAGTTGTTTTTTTTTCATATAAAACTAATTGCAGTTTTTAAATATAAAATCCAGATCATGCCCTTCCTAAAAAATCGTAATGTATGAAAAATCATTTTCAGAGAGTGGAAAACTCGGTCCACCACACAGGGGCCTGACAGCCCGATACACGGCAGGAAGTCTAAAAACTAAAATCATTCTATTAATAAAATTTACAAATTTTCCAAAACTACATTAATTGAGTTACTTAATACCCTAACTCGTTTTGACATCACTCGTTTCCATTGTTACTACTACATCTAATATAGTATATTAAAGTACTAGTCTCATAACATACGTTTTTAGCGTACGACTACAAGCGATAGGCTTTTGATAGTGGGGCAACATTATATTTTATGTTAACCCAATCTCCCCTATATTTAAAAAAAAAATAAATAGCCATAAATCCAAAATTAGTGCGTTTTTTTAGTCAACTTGGATGAAGAACTTTTTTGGTCATCGACTTTTGACCGTTTCTAAACCATGGTCCGGCCCTAATATCGATCATAATGATTTATATTTTTCAAATGTTTTGTTACAATAATTGGTTTATTAAACGATAATAAATTTAAGCATACCTATATTTACAAATTTATTTTAGAGTAAACAAGTTGGAATATTGACATTTACTTTAGTAGTTCTATTGAAAAACATTGTTTTGTTTGTGTTGGTAAAGAGGTTTTTTACTAATATTTTAATTTCAATATTAATACCATGGGAGATCTACAGGGTTATTATTTTAAATGGTACACCCACCGTAACCTTTAAACGGTATGAGATATAAACTTTATATTTGGAATATGCATATCACCCAACAAAAACTACAATTTGCCATATTTTTTTAATTTTTTTTGTTCGGTAAGACGGCGCCAGTGGAGAACAATATTTTAAATGGCACCCTAGGTCTTGTGATTAGTCATTTTAAAAAGCTATTTAATCTTGTAACTATTTATTTTTAAATGTTTTTTTGAAGATTGTTTTTCTTCAAAATTAAATTTTCAGTATTTTTGAAAAACTAATTTTGGAAATTTTGCGCAAAAAGGTGTAAATAGTTAATACATGGTATATTATCATGTTAAGATTTATTATTTATCATTTTAATGTAAAATTTTTAATATTTATGCACAAAATATTAAAAATTTAAATAAGTTTGAAGAAAAAAAAAATCTTCAAAAAATATTAAAAACTTAATAGTTACACACAGTTTAATAGAGTATTAAAGCTCTTTAAAATTACGTATCTCAAGGCCTAGGGTGCCGTTTTAAATATTGTTCCCCATTGCCCCCCTGGCGCCACCTTACCTTACCTTTAAAGTTTATATCTCATTTCGTTCATAAGTTACGGGGGGTGTACCATTTAAAAGAATAACTCTGTATACTATTGTATGTTCGTAATGGTAGCGCCTTCACCAAAATTGCAAATATTGTCTTATACTATTCACAGCGCCTGCTCTAGAATAGTATAATACGGTAGTTACGTTAAAAAATTTATAAAAAATATAACTTTTTTGTTTTTGGGGGGCTTACTTTCAAAAGCAATAGGGATCCCTCATAGAACTTGATTTTTCCTAAAAAAATTAAGTCGATCGGATGATTCATTCTTGAGTTATCGTGTCTTCAAAAAACGTAACATCGGACGGACAGACAGACAGACAGACAGACTGACGGAAAGACAGAAGGACATTTTTAAAGTTTATTTTTTTAATGAAACACTTTTGTAATCAAGATTTTTTTGTCTACACTGTAAAAAGCAAAAGGAATATTTAGTTACAAATGGATAAGAAATCGGAAGTTATATCCTATACAATTGTAATTTAATTTTTGTTAAAAACACGAAACATTTCATGTCCTTAAAAATTAAAGTGCATTTGTATAGGATCATAACTTGCTATGCATTTGTATCTAAATATTCAGGAATATTTCGTAAGCTTACAAGTAAAAGGCACTAAGTCACTTTTTTGCAAAAATGGGATTTTTATGGTACTGTAATTAATTTTTGATGATCTATGTACAGGTAAACCGAACTAACTTCTAGGTGGACTGCCAAGAGAGTTACCCACTATACAAAACGCACCAGTTTGATTTTGAATAACATTTTATCTGGCAATAGGCACTAAGTCACTTAGTGCACTTAGTGCGTTTTACTTGTAGATTATTTCAAATGTTTCTGCACTAAGCGACTTAGTGTTTGTTTGGCGAAACGTGCATTTTTGTAACAATTATTACAAAAATTAAAAAATAACAGTGAAAGTTAAATTTGTCAATATCTCAAAACCATGTTTTTGGACTTAGTGCTCTTTACTTGTAAGCCGACGATTTATATCTGTATTTTTTTTTTTTTTTTTGATTTCCAGTTTGAATTGTATTATTTTTGTTTATTAGATAATTAAATAATAATGTTGCTTGATTTGGACTTTAAATAGCAATCCCCCTCTTAGAGGGGCTCGGCCCTCTATTTAAAGGGAAACTAAAATTCTTTATTAAAATACTGCAATTAACCCAAGAACGTGAATTAAATAAAATCTTTTAAAAACTAAAGTTTATAAATGTGTTACATTTCAATTTTTTTAAATATCTAAAAATAAAAATTTAATTTAAAAGATTAAAAAACTTATTCTCCGAATTATGATATCATGGGCTAAATAAACACGATATTTTCCTTACTTTATTATACTTACTAAGAATATGTCTATCAAGTGTCTGTTTCTATAAATATGGACCATTTATTAGGGCGGGACAAAAATTTATTTATATCCAACAAAAAAAGTTAACAACCTCACCACGTGTATAAAAGCCTTGAACTTTTTGAACACCCATCGCGATAAATCGAGCAAAACAAAGGAATTGGCATAGATAATTGTCAAGTTTACTTTGCACATGCCTTTTTTAAGGCCACTTTTTGGAATGTCAGGAAAATGGGTGGGCAAAAGATATTTTTAAAACAAACCCCATCTAACGTTTTTGTCCTCAACAAAATTGGATTGGAATGTGCATTTAAAGGAGTTTACGTTTGTTATTATTGAGATAACTCAATAATTTGTTATTATAGACCCAGAGAACCAAAATAACTAGAAACTAGTGCACTAAATACTAGCGATAATATTAATATTTTTTTTTTGTTTAACCTCGTACTATTCTACTTAATTAAGCATCCCCTAAGTCCAGGACTTGTGTGGGCTAGTAGTAGAGGGAACCACCGGCTTTAATTGACTTTGGAACCAATTTATAGATAGTGTCCGCTTCACTTACGCCTTCGCCAAATTTCAATTATTAATTAACTGAAAAAGGCAAATCGGCGCCGGTGAGAATCGAACTCGAAGTCCAATACACCAATACTCCCATAATGTCTAGAAACATCCTTGAAATATCTCCAAATGCACAAAACTAGCACCAATTATATAGGTAACTCGAATATTTACTCCTATTTTTTCTAGCTAAACAGAAATCTAAAATAGGACACTATCTGCAACCTAATTTAGATTAAAAATAGCATGATATTCAGGAACTGTTTTAGGTTGATATAATCTACAATATATGTAAAGTAGCGTTAGTAAGCTTAATTGAGGCGATATAAGCAGGATATTTTCGACATAAAATAGTTCATTATTAGCAAGTATTTAATTAAACCAATATATTTTCGACATAAAATCGGTCACTTGGATGTTTTTGTCCCCAACAAAACTGGATTGGAATAGGCATTTAAAGGAGTTTCTATATTTGTTATTATTGAGATAAGAATAATAACAATAATAACAAAGATAGATCCAGAGAACCAAAATAGCTCGAAACTGGTCCACTAAATGCGAGCGATAATATTAATAATGTCTAGAAATATCCTTGAAATATCCCCAAATGCACACAGCTAGTACTAATTATATAGGTAGCTCTAAT